>WYDI02029800.1:0-20342 GCA_009867235.2 Psittacus erithacus
TATTTTAATTTTTTGGTCTTACAAACCCAGTCTTAACTATTATGCTCCCACTCAGAAAAGTGACCTCTATTTTGAGGCAAAATACTTAAGACCAGACATTTGTAAGCACTAAAGATACATAATTAGATACTATTTTCTTTTTAGGGATTTATAGTGTTTCTCATCGCTGTGATATAAATTTGCTTAAAAGTAATACTTAATTTTAATAGATAGTAATAGTACTTCTGTAATATCTAGCTATAATCTAGGTATATTTCTCTATAAGTGTATTACATATTGTTCTCTGAATATATCTTCTCTGGAGTAAAAGCTGCACTGTCATCTTGGGTAGAAATATCCAGTCTACTTTTAAACATATCAACAGGAAAATACATGGAGCAGAATGGATCTCAGAATGGGCTGGAAAACTTGCTAACGCCAGTAGAGTATTTCCTCTAACATGTTACAAATTATCCTGTTCTTATGCTGTTGAGAATGGGGAATAATACCTCTCAGAACTATCACTGCATATTTATTATCGAGTACTGCTATAGATGAGTGATTTCCATAACCCTATTTATACCCCATGGAGTCAAAATCTAGTTTATCAATGCATCTGTAATGAATATGTGAATGCTGTGGGGAGACAGGGCAGTGCTGAAAACAAAGGGAAAAAAAGGCAAATACTCTGAGCTTTGGGTGGTAAAATGGCAAATGACAACAGAATATTGCATGTTTTGTTAGCAGTGGTTTTCTATGAATTCTTTAATATTGGGGAATGGTATAAATAAGTATATGTGAGGGAGCAAGGATGAGGGGTTAAAAAACAGGAAATGAAAAAAACAGGTTTGAAGAAGCAGATAGTTGCTTGAAAACTGTTTGTATGACATATGTACAGATACCTTAAGAAATCAAAATGGCTGTTGAAAGTGAAGCTCTAAATAGGAGCCTCTAAAGGAGGTTTTCTACATGCCCAGATTTTCATGGCTGATTTCTCATTTCTATGCTATTTCTCGGAAAAGACTGTTGGGCGTCCGGACACTCAGACAGGGTTGCTATGCATGCACAGTAAATCCAAAATGTCTGACAGGCATTGCTCTGACTGCAGGGAAATAACTGTACATTACAGGCTGGTTTGGAGGATGTGATTGCTTTTTTTCCAATTCATTGAACAAATGTGTTAAAGAGCTAAAGTGTGATGCTCTTGTGTTTCAGCAAAACTGCAGGGAAATCACATTTTTTCCCTTTCTTGTCATCAACACATTTTCTTTATTCATGTAACAGTAGGTGTCATTTTTCTTTAATTATGCCCAGCTATCGTATGTTGCTTTTATTTGTTGAGGATGTTAGTTTCAGGGAAAATAATTTAGACAGCTCCATTTTTCAGGCAACAATACACTAAATCCTGTGCTTACAAATTGCAATTAGATAAGAATTCTTCTTTCCGCAATCAAATGTGGCAGTTTCTTACTGGAAAGTAATGATGAATCAAACTTATAGTGTAAAATGGGAAGATCAAAGCATTCAAGGAAAATGTAATGAAGAAAATACACTTTTATGGCTTGGCATTTTAAATGTCCTCTGTTATATATCACTGTGGCAGCATACAATAGTATAAGTCTTTCTTTGGGAATGAATACAGATTAACACAGCCTCATTTTCTGTGTCAGATTTTACTTCTTACTCTGATGATATTTCTTCCCCTCCCACCCCACCACATACCCCTCTCTTCGCACCCTCAGACCTCAAAAGTGCTTTAAACATGTTTAGCCAGCCAACAAGCCTTTGCTAAAGGGTTTTGTAGCCTTTGGTAATGACTTCTAATTTATGTGACTAATTATCCTGGGATAAATAGGGATGAGGTGCTTTAGGATAAGGCTAATCTGCATGTCTGCTGGAAGCTTGAATAGTGCATTTTATAAAGATACAAACCTCAGCAATTCAATGAAATTAGGGTTGTGACAAAAGGCAGGCAAATTCAAAATGAAGGCAAATACTTCTCTTCCTAAGCTGCTGCTGTTGGATGTCAGAAAGACACTGAAGGCATGTTATGAAAAGAAGCATCAGCCCTCATTCTGGAGTTTATTTTCAGTTTACACTGAAGCTTGAACAGATTTTGCCTATACTGTTTACACAGATAGAATTTCATACAAAATTGCATCATGATTTGCCTGTCACCATCCATGTTATCCCAATTGTGTTGCCTTATTATTTAAAACATAGTGATTATCGATCTATGATCACCTCACCCCTACTTATGCCGCAATATAAACGGCAGTGATGTATGTAATTATGTATATACATACAGCAAAGAACAATCTGAGCAGAAAAAACTTAGTCTAATGTCTCAACACTCCAAGATGTTATCCCAGATAGAACCAACTTATACTAGTAACAAAGGAAAGGTCTGAAGGAAAGGAAGTGTAACACCCTTTCTGCTGAGCTGAGTGGTTCAGTTGTCAGAAGAGCTCTTGAATTCAAATCTTGACCTCCACAACACTCTTCAGAACAGACGTAAGTACTCCAGGAAGTTTAGCTTCATTTTCAAAAGAGATTTAAGGTTTCCATTTGCTTAGGATGCTTTAACAAAGTCAGTAGCAGACAGGTGCAGCATTGCTCTAAGCTAGAGGGACTTAGCTTACATTCTGCACTGTTCTGCACACGTTTTAGGTTTGTTAGCATCAACTTCCCATGCTCACAGTTCCAAAGGATTTTACAGCCGCAGCTGGCTGTCACCTGCAAACTTAGAGGTGGGCAGTGCTAGGTTGCATCTGATCATAGGAACATGTGTTTAATTCTTACTGTACAGGCTGTTAAGGTTAGCTATTTTAACCATCTAATTTCTCAGTCCAAGATGTTAAAATAGGCCAGACCTCCAGGATTTGCAAAATGGGAATATCAGCCTTGAGTCTAGGTAGGACCAAAATGTTGTGTTATTTGTTGGAATTGCTTTTGAAAACAGGATGTCAAACCCTTTTAGGAGCCTACAATGCAGTGCTTAAGACATCCAGAGCTAACTTGCCCAGAGCAGGAAGGATGACAGATTACTCAATTCCCTTTTCAATTACTTAACCGCAGGATCATCATTCTACTTCACTCAAATTGTGGTGTATTGATTTCTGTTGTGACTCAAAAGATCTTAATTTTTAATAAAAAGTTAGCATGATATTCACTTAATGTACATAAATCCAGGATAAGCTGCGTTTTGCAGACAGGGTATTTAAACTGAAAGACCCCATAATACCTATATAATGTTTATAAGGAGCTCTCCCTGAGTTCACTTAGCCAGTAACCCCTTCCTTAGTTTCCCCACAGGACAGCAGTAATGTAAAAGCCTTTGAGACCTAGATGAGAGAATTGTAACATAATGAACTTTTAAATTTCAGTAACCCTTAACAGAAACTGCTAAAAAGCTCCCATGGTATAGAATCAGAGTTTCAGAGTATCAACTGATGTAAATTACCGGGAACTAAAAGGAAGAAGTTAGCCAAAGCCTTTGACTCTTTCCCATCCAAGGCCAAATTAATATTAGTAGGTCTAGAGTGTTGGTATGGGTAAATACTTAAGAACCTGCCTTAAATTGCTTGAAGGCTCAGCATATTGACCCCAAATTCCATTTTGAGGAGAAATGTAGCAATAACTCAGGTGAGCAGATTTCCTTCAGAAATCCCAGCCCCCAGTTAACTAAGAAGTCAGGTGTAGCAGTTTTGCTAATGCAATCCAAAATCACTGCCCTAAAGCAGGGCAGTGCGCCTTCCCAAGTGATCAGCATCCTTAAAAACCCTGTGTCCAGGTAAAAGCTTTTATACCAGCAATACCAGTAGTGATAAATATTTTTAGATGTTTTTCCATTTAATAGTTTAACCCTGAGCTTCCATGGAAAAGCTACACAGTGAAACTTGGTCTGAGTATTAAAAGGAAGTTTCCTGGGGACCTTCTGTACTTTCTGGCTTGCTTCCCAGGAAGGGACTAATCAGTAAAAAGCCATTCTTCACACTTGTTCTTTGGCCTGTCCTTTGTGACCTATTTCCTTGACTAATCCTGTGATTTTTATCCCAGCCAGTGCCAAATGGCATCTGTTTCTGGCTGTGCCTGGAAAGCCCTGTAACTCTTAGTTCCCAGATCTTGGGGGAAAATGTGGAATTTTGAGTGGTTTCTTTTGCTGCAAAGTCTTTGCAGAATAAAAGGACCATATAAGAAACTCCCAAATTTAGGAGCAGCAGCATTCTTTGTACTGGTAGTTGAAGACTTCAGTGCAAATGAGGTCTTCCCTAAAAGATAAAATATGATAAGGTCAGTCTATGTTATTGATGTGAGGTTTGTAGTCCTGAAAGCAAAGAACCTCTTACAAAAAGCTTTATGCTGATGATCTCTGAAGCTTTTTATTTGTTGCCAAAAGAGGGAGCCCTCACAGAATTATATATGCTTTAGTGATGTTTTTGCTTTTGTGATCTGCTCTTTAAAAAGCTTGGAGTTAGGGCTTTGTTTGGTTTTGTGGTTTTTTTTTTCCTTGGAAAATGTGGAGCCTTTTTTTGAATTAGAAGAAGATTGTGGCACAGATAATGTGAGCTCTGAGTTTTGTCCTCTTTGGTTTCACCATGGCATCAGGCATCAGGTCACAAAGAAAGAAAATAGGCTTTTCATTTTCAGAGTAATACAGCTGGCTATTATGAAGTGCATGATGTTCATTAAGTACCATATTTTAGTGTTCTAATGTTAGAAATAACAGTCCTGCCAAACTGGATGCAGGTTGGCCAATGAATTTATTTTAAATGATACATGACTTTGTGTGTTGTAATTTGGGTTCCATGCTGCTTTCTGCTACTGTGAGCTGGAATTACCAAAACTGGTACCCAATTCACCTTTCAGCCATCCCAGAATGTTTTATTTTTAATTCTGAAAGACAGTGTTTGGAAAGGATGAGTAGGACCCTACCAGTTTGCATGATGACTTAATGGGTAAATTAGTCCTGGATTTATTTGTAATCACTTGTAGAGAGTTATTTGGTAAAACTTAGAGGGACTTTGAGAATTACACAACTTGCTACTGAGTTTTACCAGTGGAATAGGCTCAAAGGAGTGACAAAGTACAGGCACTTTTATTAGTGTTTCTCTTCAGGAGGGAAAGCCTTTGTCTCAGGTTTTGCAACTGGGACTGTAACAAGCAATAAGTTTACCAGAGAGATTCTGTAAATGTTGCTTCATGGTTCACCCTTATCTCTTTCTGAGCTTGAACTGGTTAAAGGAAACTCTGGCCAAGAGAAATTACAAGTATTTCAGCTGATCTCTGTCATCTCTTCTGAACCTGAACTGTTCCCTAGACTAGTTCCCTTTGGAAGAATTTCTTTTCAACCTAATGGTTTCTATGACTCTGTGGCTCCAATAGCCCATCGGGTATTTTCTCTATTTTGCACAGTAGCTCTCTTTTCCATTGGGATGTAGTCTGAGTGGATATGATAGTCCAGTATTTCTTATCTCCCCCAAATAAAAACCAAACTTACAAAATAGGAGTAACTGCACGGGAGTTCAAAGCAGATAATCGGGCAGTAAAATTTAAAAAATACTTTCATTTGATCATTTGTGATATTTTATCTTACTATGTTTAAATGCAATTTCAGAGGCTGCAGCGTGACCCATTTTAGGGAGATTTTGATGCTTAGAACCAGATTCCCCCAAATATGTCAGTGTTTAAAAGGCATTTGGGTGCCCAATTCACTCCAAGGTCAGCTGTTCTTGAAAATGTCATGTCCTAGCTCTTGGCAAGACTAGAGCTTTGTATGAGAGTAGTAAAATCCCATTTATAAATGCATATTGATGATTCGTTGTTAATAGATACTGTGTGCGGATTGCTGTGTGATTATTGTACCATAATGGCAGTGAGATTCAGAGCAAGTGCAAGGAGTATAGTGGCTGAGATAGGAAGGATCATATTTAGATGGTAACTTTTCTTTCTGTTTCCCATTATGTTCTTGTTGCCTTTGTGAACACTATTAGTATTCTCAGCACTGTACAGACACGTAGGGGAGACTTAAGGCAGGAACTAAGTCGACTGCAATCAAACTATGTGATAAAACAGAAATCAACCCCAAAATAATTTTATGCATTTTTTTTTGAAAGAAGAACATTCAGAGTGAAGACAGAAAATGGCCAGAATGGGTGTTTCTGACATTTTATGGATGTTCTGCATAGGTAGTGTGCCTCCAAATATTGGATGCTCCTATATACCATATGTGCTGCTATTCCGAAGCAATACAGCAGATGTTTTAGGTGATCAATTCAGAACTCACTGGCTTTGTTTAGCTCTCCCCATTCCCAATTTTATATGATGTGAATGTGCCTGTCATCATAAGTGGAGGAACAGTTCCATATTTAAAAATCTGTGCATAATTCAAAGTTGACACAGTATCAATACTAAAACACTCCCTCACCTAGAAAATCTCATGTTCCTCAGAGTCCACACCACCTAGTTAGGAAAAGCTGTGGCCAGTAAAATTTAGCTCTGTGTGGCTTGAATCAAAAGGTAACTATTTTTTTTGAGTTTAGGTTTATTGTATGAGGCAGATGAAAGCTGACAGTTCTGATTTCTTTGCTGATCAGAGGGCTGGGTGAGCTGGTTTGTTTGCTTATTTGTTTTCAAGAACAGTTTCGTCTTATTTCTATGCAATCTCTTCCAAAGCCAGCTTCCTAATGGCATCTTCCTAATGGCACCTCTTTGTCCCCAGTTCTCACTTTCTTTGCTTTTGCCCCTTGCTTTGCCAGCTCCTAGTACACAAAGTGCTTTTTCTACCCTAAGATTATATGTGCTCTTTTGTTTTGTTTTTCCAAGGAGCTTTTTGATAATAATCCCAAATGATTTTACTTAGTTTTCTGATCATGTGGTCTGGGAATCTATTCAGACTTCATTAAAAAGCTTATTTGAAAATACTGATTCTATTGTGCTGTCTGCACTGTTTTGTTTATTTTGGCGATATGAAAAGTCTCGAACTCTCATATTTTTTTCCAGTTGTAATATTGAGCACAGATATGTATCTGATAGCTAGCACAGCAGAGAGACTCTCTTCTGGAGTGGTCTTTGGGGAATAAAGTAGCTGCCTGCTAACACCTGCCTGTCTCTGTGGTGGCTGGGACAGGCGAGGCAAGGGCAGGCTGCAACCTGAACATGGAACTGTGTTCTCAGTCTTAAAAATATTCTCCATCTTAATATCCATAAAAAAAATTCCAGCTCGCTGGGAGCAGGACTGAACCTGACACCTGATTTTGCCGCTATAAATTGGGACATTTACATTTGTGTTGGTCTTAAAAAAAAAGCCCCCAAACAAACCATATGAAAACCCCTGAAATATAGCTGTCTGACACAGTAGAGTTCAGGGTAAGAACGAGGATAAATTTTCCTCACATGTTGACCTATGAAAGCTTTTGTTCACCTTTCCCACAACTGTGAAATTGGTTTGCAATGATGGACTGATACTTCCTCATGAGTTACTCTTGACATACCACAGCTCTTTTCCTAACTAAAAAATACGTACACTTTGGAACAGCAAAATGCTTTTCCAAACAGTGTGTAAATGTTGTTGTTAACATCTAGATAATTGATTTTTAAGGCTAATATTCATTGGAAGTTTGGAAACCTCTTGGATTTCTTCTAATAAATGAAGAACATAAATGAGGTTAATGGAAGCAGTTTAAATACAGAACTGTATTTTCTTGAAAACTGGAAGTGTCAGAGTGACTTACAAACTGGAGGTTTCAGATTATCCAGATAAACATATTCTTTGCGTAACTCAAAGAACAACTGGTTTGCAGTAGCTTCATGACATAATTACTACATCCTTGTTAAAATGTTTGTTACGCGTACATGAGTAAATCTCAGCTTTTGTCTTCTGGAGACCTGATTCCTAGAGATATGGTCTGCCTTCAGTGGCTGTCTCAACAAGGGGAACTGAAGAAGCTCACCTTTTGGTTGGACTGAAGCCCTTGGCAGTGGCACACTGGTGATGCAGAATTAGTAGTTTCATATGAAAATTGGCTAATGGGGCATTCTTGCTCCCCCTGATATCCCTGTGCTTCACGTGCTGCTCAGAATAGTCTTGTATTTGTCAGTCACCATGCAGATTTTTCACAAGTGCTCTGCACTTTTTAACCACTATTATATATGTGTATATATAAAATATATATATATTATATATCAGGTAGCAGGTCCCCAAGGAATTGCTCATAGAACAACTGTGAAAGAGCAGTAATTTAAAACAGTTAGCAATGAGGCTAATGAAAAGAGGTTTTCATACCTCTTATCTCTGTTCAGTGTAAGGGACAAATGTTATTCCCTATTTTATTAGTCAGAATAACCTGACATGGACTGAAGAAAGGAACAAAATGGTAACAACTGGTTGGCCTCATTTTCTTGCACACATCACCATTTAAGGCTATTCTTGGGCAAGCTAAGGCAGCGTGGTGATTTTGATGAACCAAACTTTTATTTTTCCTTTAATATAGCATGACATATTATATATGCTATATAGCCCTTTTCAACTATTGGGAATTAAAATGCCTCTGGAATGGTTTTCACAGTTTAAAGGACCTGAATGAAGGCTTTGGGCTAAAATGTCAGATTTTAAAAGTGAGATAAAAATGTTCCAGTTTGAATGTATAAAGCTAAAAGCTACCTTGGTTCCTGTAGCCTTCATTTTACTGCTTTGTTAACAATTCCAGAGACACCAACCATAGATTAAACAGGAATTACACTAGATAGTGTGCGAAGACAGTGAGTGACCCTGGAAATGGCTGTAACCCGACACTGCCTGTTAGTCTTTGGGAGTTTTGACACAGGTTGTGGCCTGAGTGGACCTCATTCCAAGTTCTGTGGCTCAAGAGGTTCAGATATAGGGATGTAGCAATTATTTTAGCATGTGCCATAGAAAACTGCAACAAAATTGCTTCAGAAACAAATGAGAAATTGTTTAGTCTATTTGGAAAGGAAGATTATTTCTGTTTACCTCTGGGATAGCTCATGTGCGTTGCTGCCATTTGACTTCTTCAGATAGTGTTTTCACGGGCTGTAATTAAATATGCAGTTTTCAGAGGAATGAAGATTGGGATGCTCTGAATCATTTGTTAAGTGAATATGACAAGCAGTGGTCTGGTTTGGAAAAAAATAAATTGATTTTTTTGAGCAATAGAAAAACTAACTCACTGCTACGGATTGTGAAAGGAAACAGGTTCAAAGTGAAATTAGATGAAAAGTTTGAGATTAGATGAGATCACAAAAGTCAGACATATAAATTTATATATTAGTCCATATGTGCTAGATTCTAATTTAACTTCTTACTATTATTTTGATCATGTTGGCTTGCCTTATGTACAGTAAACAAGGAACTTTGCACAGTATGGCAGGGGGCAAGCTTTTCAGATAAAGTAATCCTCCTAAATTAAATGTGGAAACACACACTTGTTTTCCCTGCCCCTCCTGCCTGCGCCTGTTGCAGTCTCTGGCTGTAACAGTGCCTAAACAGCCAGAGCAGGAGGGGTGGAATTAGTTGTCTCCTTGCTGCAAAGGAAAAACTATTGATTTTGTCCAGCTGTTGTGCAAGTCTTTGGATTCAGTTGTTTCCTATCTTACTGGTTTACATTCCCATAATATTAGCAGTTTGAAAATGTAGGTGAAACCGGGCTACAGCACTTCTGCTGGATGGAGGAAATGAGGAAATAAGGAAAGAGAGAAAAGTGAATGTGTTGGGACTGGAAGGCCAGTAAATTTTGAGCTGAAGATTAAAAAATGAAATCATCCAGTCTGGTGCACTGGAAATCAGTTCCATTGACTCTCCTCACACTGATTTCCTTTGGCTTCTTAAAGAGATGCTGCTTTAACTAGGAAATGTGTATGCTGCCATGTTTCTGTTGGAGACAAAATTGTAGCTTGGTCTTAGAGAGGTGTGATAATTTCGAGTATTTTCAAGGTTTCTCTTGTGTATCTCCAATACTTAGTCTGTATCAATTCCTTGTCTTTGTGTCATGATTATAGTTTTATAAGCATTTACTTCTCTCTGTACAATGCAGAAGTTAATAGAAATCTCGATATATACACACCTGCATAAACATACCTGAATGTTTATATGTGTCTATGATTTTATATACTTATATGCAATATGTGTGTACGTATATGCAATTATAGTAACAGTAAGAGCAAACCTAACTTTCAAAGCAGTAAGCTCTGTCTTTTGCTTTTGAATGACTAGATGAATGGAGCTGTAGGTGTGAGACTGGTAGCTTTGAAACTGGCTGGTGATGGCACAAATGGAAATCACTGCAGAAGGATTTTGGAGATGATACAGCCTGTAGATCTCATGCACACCATTTTGCAGTCATAAAGTTCTCCTAACATTTACTCTGCTTTGTGTTATACAGAAAGCTTAGGTAGTTAGGCTTACAGGCTTTGCTTATACAGCTGAATGTTTAAGTTTCTGAAATGTTTGAATATGAGATGCCAGAAATACAACCTATTATTAAGGCTTTCTTCTGAATAAAACTGCATGCATTGCTATTCTATACGAGTCACCTGGTTGCCTTTAAATATTGCCATCTTTGTGTGGAAAGGGAGTATATTCTGAGTGTTTGCAGAATACCTTCTGCCACTGAAAATTGCTGCGCCGTGTTCTCACACAGCTCACCTGCATCTCAGGCAAACTTGAACATCTTAAGAGAAAATAACACCTGAGGTAAACACAACAGGATAATTCCCAAAAAATCAGAAGCAAAAGCTGGGAGTTCTTGGAGGGAGGGTGGAGTGGGGGGGATTTAGGCTCTAGGGAGTCAGAGAAAATGGCAACTAGAGAGGTTGTGTTCTCTCATGTTTATTTTCACTGCTGAATCACAGGGACTTTTTAACACATAAGTTATAAGTTTTATGCCTGAAAATGCAGTCATTGGGGGTAAAATTTATATTCGGGAGGAATTTACTCTTGTGTTGCATCTTTTGTATGTGTTTTTCTTCCTTCCATTTGTATTGTTATCACAGAATCACAGAATGGTTGAGGCTAGAAGGGAACACCACAGGCCATATAGTCCAACCTCCCTGCTCAAGCAGAGTCATCTAAAGCTCGTTGCTCGGGATTGTCTCCAGATGCTCTTGAATATCTCCAGGAAAGAGACTCCACAATGGTTGCCCACAATAGGCAACCCATTCCAATGTTCAGACACCCTCACAGTGAATAAGTTCTGCCTTCTGTTCAGGTGAAATTTCCTGTGTTTCAGTTTATGCTCATTGCTTCTCATCCTATCTCATGGTACCACTTAGAAGAGTCTGGCCCCATCCTCTTGGCACCCTCCTTTCAGATACTTACATACATCAATCAGAATTCCCCTAAGCCTTGTCTTCTCCAGGCTGAACAGGCCCAGCTCTCTCAGGCCTTCCTCATAAGAGAGATGTCCCAGACCCCTAATCATTCTAGTAGCCCTTTGCTGGACTTGCTCCAGGATCAACGTGTCTCTCTTGTACTGGAGAGGCCAGAACTAGGCACAGCGCTCCAGGTGAGGCTCTCCAGTCCAGGTGAGTTCCCTTCTCCTCATCTTTCCAGCCAGTCTAGATCCTTCTGAATGACAGCACAGCATGCTGGGGTATCAGCCACTCCTAGTTTTGTATCGTCAGCAAACTTGCTGAGGAGGCAGTCTATCCCTTCTTCATTCAAGTCATTGGACCCAGTATTGACCCTTGGAGGACACTACTAGTTAAATGTCTCCAGCTAGACTCTGTGCCACTGACCACAACCCTCTGAGACCTGCTATTCAGCCAGTTCTCAATTCACCTCACCATCTGCTTATTTATCCTACACTTCCAGAGCTTGCCTATGAGGATGTCATGGGAGACAGTGTTGAAAGCCTTGCTGAAGTCCAGGTAGAGAACATCTGCTGCTCATCTATCCAGCGCCTTGTCCCATCATATAAGGCAATCAGGTTGCTTAAATTTCCCTTTCGTGAATCCATGCTGATTACTCCTGATCACTTTCTTCCATGTGCATGCATCCTTATGGTGTGAAACCACAAGAGTCCTGTTTCTTAAAAGCTTATCAAAGATGTTTCTTTTGACTGTGCTTAGGTGTATTAGGAAGGTATCATGTTGGTGCTGTAATTTAGAGCTTTGTTTTCTGGTTGAGGGCTGCCTTAAGCAGAATTCCTAATACAGAGCAGAAGCCAAACTGAGTGCAAACACATGCTGCTCCCCAAACAAGAAGATATTTAACTTCTCACAAAGAAGGGCTCTTCTAGTGAAAAAAATTCTTATGTTTCAGAAAGCTTCTCTCAGAGTTCCGGGTTTTGGGGTTTGGGTTGTTTTTTTTTTTCTCTTTTCATAGAATTACATTTTTTCCACAACAGTATTTTCTTTGAACCCAAGTCAACCTTCTCACCATTCTGTGTGCTGGCTATTCTAGCATGTTAAATTAGTTAACATGGAGAGAGTAGGACAATTGCTACTAGCTGGTAGCTAAACTACAGGTTGGATGTGGATGTTGGTACTTAGCTCCGAGTTTCAATAAATATTCCATGACTTATGCACACAAAAAGAAGGTTTGGGAGAAATGTTTTGCTGGTTAGAGCACTCATAGCTGGGTGTAAGCAGCTGAAGTTCAATCTCAAGGTCCAAATAGGGGAGAGCAGGGTTATAACTCTCTGGATTTGTGCGTCAGTTACTGTGTGATCACAGGCCCCTACAACTGCGTGTTTAGTTTTAAAATTACATGTGTTGGGGGTTAATCTGTCTTGTCTGTTATCTAGAATAACCCATAAACAGTGGCTAGTTAGTCAATATCCCATTACTGGTATAGGTAGATATGCTTTGTTTCTAATTAAACATCATTGAACACTGTTCCTTACCCCTCCACAAATGGTGGACTTTCGAAGTTCATAATTGCTTTCAACAATGCTGCTCCTTTCCATCATAAGGCTTAACATAAGACAGGAATTCACAGCTAAAGAATGGCTGTGCAGTGCCTAAGGCCATCTGCATGGTGTATAGAGTTTGGTTGTTAATGGCACAGTGTGTGGTCTGTATAGCTTTACCTGTCCTTGTTTACTCTTTTTTTCAGAATAAATAACATTTTAAAAGAAGAGTTTATTAGCTCCTGCTGCTTACTATGTTCTTTAAGACATAAGCTGCTGTTTGTGGCACTAAAGTAATCTCTATAGGTATTAAGTAATCGATGTCACAAGCACAGGATTATAACCACAGCTCTGCAATTTGCATAATCATGCAGCAAACTATGAAAAACTTGCATGGTGGTTTGTTACCAACACAAACCCTTTAAAATGCTGAGCTAAATTGTGGAATGAGTAGATCCCGAACCCTTGCTGTGTAAGTACGTATGCTTCATTTAAAACATGCACATAGCCATAGCCACCTTTTTGATTGTGAAACTACAAAGAGGCTTGATTCCAACCTGGAGGTGCTGTCAGACTATGGAGGAATGGACCTGATTCTTTTCCTTCATTTCTTGCAGATCTAAAGCTTTTTAGGAAGAGTAAAGTACTGGCAACATCATCCATTCTTTCTCCCCAGTCTTTACTGGGGCACAAATACCAGTGTTTATGTATATACTCAATATACTCACATACTATACACAGGCTGCAGAGTGATTAGAGCACTGGCTACCTGAGCATCATTTTGTCTCAGTATTTCAGGCTTGAATTAACAAGAAAAGAAGCCTGTGAAACTGAGAGCTCTGAGTCTATTTGGCCAGTTGTGTTCAATGAAGGGATTGGACTTGCTTGCCCATATTTTGACTTGGGTTAAAATGAGACTGTTAACTAATCAAGGATGTCCTTTGCACGCACATCTGAGAAGATGCACTGTATATGCATAGTATATGTCATCAAATCTTAAAGTTGCTGTGAATCTCCCTTCACGTGGCTTAACTGAGGTACATAAGAACAGTTATTTTACGGATGCAGAAGGACAGAAAAAGGCTTTCTGTCATCATAACTCTCATTGGCAAAGTTACTCATCAGTTCATTCCAAAGCAGTTTGTTCTTCCTCTCTTTCTTTCCAGAGATAAGATAGTCTTAACAACTTTTTGGTATGATTGTAAATATTTATAGTGGACTGATGGGCTTTTCTTTGGTTCCTAGTGGCTCAGTAAGAATCTGGATACTATCTTTATGAGTGCTGTATATGTAAATAAGGCAACCTATAGATAAAGCACCAGCAGATGTCACTCAAGAATATGCGGAACAGATTGTAAATTTGTGACCAATAAAACTGAGCGTGCACACTGCAAATTACCTCTGCTATGCAGAACTCAGGTTGCTCAGCCTCCCATGGCTGTTGTTTTGGGCACCAATCTACCGCTTTTGGTAGTAATCTGCACACTAGGACTTTGGGGCTGTGGCCTACTACTACAGCCATACGTACTACATACGTATGTATTACGGAGTGTTTGTATGTCTGCCCAAAGACACCTAGCATGGCTTTTCAAACTTTTTTTAGCCTTCATTGTATTAATGTTCTTTTCAAATAGCTCTTGAGCACAATAGGACTGTAAGAAGATATTGGATGAGTCTTGTGTTCTTGGGATGAGTAGTCAAAGCAGGGAGAAGGAGAGGTCTTAGGTACTTGTTTGGCAGTTTCTGAAAAATAAAGTATCATGTATCCTTAGCACTTAGGTTTTGGGAAAGAAATACGCAGGTGTCAAATATTAAGTAGAAGAATATGTGGACTGGAAGGATGAGTAAAGTAGCTTAATGGTTTGGCACTATCTGTGATCATTTGGACTTGGTTTTGATTCTAAACCAGAACTGAGTTACTAAATATTGCAACAATCAAATGTCTGTAGAGGTCACTGTTAAAATGGTTTAAAATGCTCATTATAGCTCTTAGCATGAGTGATAAGATATCCCAAACCACTTTATAAACATTCTCCTACACCTATATTATCAATAATTGATTCCACAGAGGAGGCTACAGCAGATGCAATTTACTAAAATCTCAGTCAAGTGTCAACAAGCTGACTGGTTCATTTTATCATTGTAGCAGGAAACTTTAGCAGCTAATATAAAGGAAGTATAAAATGTGAGATTTTGCTTCATTATAAAAACAAAAGCCTGTGATTTCAGGATGGAAAGAAAAGAGTATTGCTTGGCGTAACATCCTTTAAAACAAGAAACAAAAAAAAATAGCAGCAGCTTTAAATCATTGACTTATCTATTTTAACAGGATTTGAATTAGTAGCTTATTGGGGTCATTACTTAAATTGAGAGTACAAGTAGGGAAACTTGCATTTGAGAAACTGGACAGGTATGAAGCACTCACTGAGTTATATTTACTTTTTTCAAGCACCTTCCTTTAAGCCTTCATTAGAAAGTTTTTCCAGATGTTGATTAGCCCTGAGTATTTCTTAAGATATCCAACAACAAACAACTGAAAGAAGGCTTACATTCCTCTCTCACAGGGGCATCTTTTGCATAGGACTAGAAAACACTGAGGTGCACAGCTTGTCACCCTTGTACTCTCAGGTAGCGACGCAGAAGGATGGGCACAAACTTTATCCTTGCCCTCTCTGCACCTTCTCACTCCATGCTACTGTAAATCCCTCCAGTGCAAAACCAAGGAGGCTTATGGTGATGCTTGTGGGCAGTCTTGCTGTGCCATCCACAGCACGTCAAGGTGCGCACTTGGATCTCTTTAATCTTTTTCTTAACTTTTGTGCATGTCAGAGAATAGCTTTCAAAAGCATTGATGTTACAGAGTGTAGCAATAATAAAGGCCATGGCAATGTGAAATTCAGCCTTCAGTACACGCTGAGCTTTATTTTGTGAGGCTTTATTTTGTGAGAAGATCCACTTGTTTCAATTACTCTTATGTTAACACAGTCTATTTATAGAAAAGAGTAGCTAATTTGGAAGTTAAAAGGAAAAGGCACAATTAGTAACAATTTGTGGCAAAGACTCTAGGAAAAAGAAAAAGGAAAAAAGTCATGCTCTTGATTTCAAATTTTAACCTGTTCAAATCACATTAAAATTGGATGGAAGAGATCAATAGCAGAGACCAGGCTGGGTAAAATACATTTAGGCAGACAAAGTCCTCCTGTGGTCCCAGAGAGTCAATTCCACCTTCATGTGGGTGGACTATGGCATGAGATGTTGGTGAGATGAGCAGCCTGCCTTTGGGTTCATAACTGCGGAAAATGTTGCCCACAAAATGAAGGCGGTGAAATGACGCAAACTCAAAAAAGAGTTTTCTAAAGCTAAAGTTAACTCAGCTTTGACCTTAGAACTTTTATATGGAGATCTAGAGCAAGGCAGGTATGGATGCCCTTGTGGTCTAGAGAAACCTCTGCCAGAGCATGGTGTCTCCTGGGGCGTGGGTGCACAGGTCTGCCAAAGGGGCTTCCAGCACATCAGCCTCATGTATGCAATACCTGGGTATCTGGCTGGTACCTCCAGCTCTGCTTACCAGTTCTGCTGGATGCTGGGGACTTGGAGATGATGTGCTGGGACAGAAGGCAGGGGTAAGGATATCTTTCAGATCCTGGCTGGAGGAGGAGTGTAGAAGTAGGAAGAGATGACTTTATAATTGCTTTTTTTTATCACTCTTTCTGACTATATTGACTTTATACTTGACATAGCTTTGGCTGGCAAGTGAGGCCCAGATACATTCAGAATTAGATATGACTAGGCTCATTCTTACATGAGAAGAAAATCATCGGTTGCTACAGAAACAGCTCCATATCAGTCTCATGGGGCATCTTTGCATCTGTTTTTTAATCCTTCTCTTTTGCTAATATGTAGATAAGAGTCGAAGCAAGTGCAGCACATCCCACATCTATATAAGGTTGGAGGAACTCTGCGGAGAGCAAAGTGTGAAAGAACATCTCTTAGATAAGCTAAACTTAAATGAATGAGTTAATTTACATCCCCCTACAATTTCTTTCTTTTTATTTTTTTCTAGTTTTGCAACTCTAGCTGAGTTAATTGAGGTGACAATTAAATGACACCAGTCAGCAAATATTTTAAAGACCACCAGCATCAAGGAGGAGAGAGGAGGTAATCAGAGAGGTTACTGAAAAAATTTAGGAAATGATCCAAGGGTGAGTTAGAGTCTCTGTTAAGAAAATTGCATATTGCAGTGGAATAATAATCCAGATTTAACTTTCAGGCAAGTGTTTAACTCGATAAATTAAGGAATTAGTTAAAACTAAGTGTATATTATAGGTGAACAGGGACCATTCTGCACACTTCAGACCAGCTCACCAGCACTGTTTTTCAGCTGGTTTTCTAAAATGTAATGAATTCTTGATGCTTAGTAGATTAATATTTATTGAGTGAATCAATTCTTAATTTATTAAAAATTTGCCTTCCTTGTGTTTAATATGATTTGTTACTCATCAGTGCTTACTGCATTAATTAAAGATTGTGTTAATTTTGTGGAAGCGAACACGATCTGCTGCAGGTTTGCTGCAGAGCCCTAATCCACTGTAGGGATGTTGCCTCTGGGTAATACCAAGGATAGAAAACTGTGCGAGATGGGAAGCCTGCCATCTTCACTGCTGTTGGGCAGAATCATCACTGGCCTCTTCCTGCCATTGGGCTTTCAAATAGGCAGCAAAGTGAAAATTAAGATGCTGCCCCTTAAGGGTAGCACAGGATTATAGCAATAGAGAGGCTGTGGTGATGCAGGGGATCATTCAGTTTGCCTTTTGTAAACTACGGCTGATGCTGTGGAAATCATTTTAGTGTTTCTCATGGAACACCTTTTTGACAAAGTAGGTGAAACGCAGCCTTAGTAATACAGGAAACTGTCACCTATTGCCTGTCCAGAGATGACAGTCATCACGGTTCATTGCTCAGGTTTTAAGTAATTCTTGGGACCGGAGGTTACCTGAATATTGGGATAGTCCCAAGCATCTCTGCAGGGGCAGGTGTTTGAGAAAATTACTAAAGGCAGAACACAAAAAAGCCAGACATCTTGTGAGATGAGCCTTTCAAGAAAGCTGTCAAAACAGGGAGAGGGTGAGCATGCTGGAGGGGGCCAACAGCTGCAATTTGCATCTTTCCGCACTGAAGGGAGAAGTGAATGTATAAAGCCCCACAGCCATGATACTTCTGATGAAATTATTTTATTAATCTTTGTGACACTTGTAACGTCTCTCTCTTTAAATTCAAATTCTGCTGCTTTTATAGCTACCCATAAGCGTGTCTGTATGGGTTTTCTTTAAAAAATCCATCTAGTTACTAGGCTGCTTGCATCCAGCTGAGCCCTGGAAACGGCAGAGAGCTAGCCCCTGAGATCTGAGAGCAGGCTTAAATTTCCGGAAAGTGATTGGATCCGTAATTAGTGCATTTTTGCATGTTTAAATGCACAGTTCTGGAATGCACTTTGCTGTTTCCATCTCTCCAGGGCTTGGGCGAGTGTGCGCAAACTTCCCTTGCTGAGCCGAATGAGAGAAAATTCTTCAAGGTCCACTGAAGGTTAGAGCAGAGAAATATTTTCTCTCTCAGTGCACTGGGCAGGCAGAAACCACCGTGCTCCAGCCTGGAGCGCTTGGGTGGAGCCAGTGCCAAGGACCTGGTGGCATTTCAAATCCCTTGCAGCAGTTAGGTGTTAGATGCAAAAGATCAGTGCTGCTCCACTTGAAGTTAGAGAAATAACTTGAGCTTAAAGTTCAACATATGCACAAAGATTTCCTGGATCTGGAGTTTAATTTGTTTTTCCAAAGCCAGCTTGAAGGCAGAGTCCAAACAGGTAAAAAGTTATAAACTGAACATTTGACATGTAATAATTTCATTTTATTTCCCATTTTGTTTAGCCTATTCTATATGCTTTTGTTTTCCTATAGTATCAAGTTAAGCTGTTTCAGTTTCTTAATGTTTATTTTTGCTCTAGTTAATAGACTCAAGTCAGGACCGTGGGCTACTTGAGCTACATGCTTTTCTCTCTGTTCCAGATTTCTACGTTTTGCAGCCTTCTTTGATGCAGGATATTTATATTCCACCTTTTTTCCCAATAGAGAAGCTTTCACAGAGTATAGGTTTTGGGTATATATTTTCTGCTCTAGCTGTTCATTAGATATACAGCATTTGAAGTTCCAGTTGTGCTGAGAAATGTAAGCAAAGCTTTTGGCCCAGTGGGTCCTAAGCTGTGGCATTTCACAGCTTTGTACATATAAATCAGGATTAAGGCAGAGATTCTATATAAAATTTAGCTCATTAGGAGATATTTCGTCTTATGGCTCCCACTGGGGGGGTGGGTCCTTTGCTTGTTTTGCCTTATTGCTCCCTGGGAAAGGATGGTGGAGTGAGCAGACCCCACAGTGTAGGGACAGCATTTCTGAATGGTTCCTGTCAAGGTGACCCAAGGCAGCAGCAGGGTCTTCTGCTCCCTTAAGCCTTTACCCTGGCACGCCTGGAAGAAGGCTTGGCATAGACTGGCCTTAGTATTTTATAATAAAGCAAATGTGATCAAGTACACTGCTAAAGTCATACTCAGGATGAGTTAGCAGAGTTAAAAGAATAAGGAGTACCTATGAAAACAGACAGGAATGCATTTTCTCACAAATATGATTTGTGCTGTACAAGAGTTAAAATACTGAAGACCAGGAAGGTTTCAAAAATGGTTTTTTTTCAGCCTGACATCCCAATCAGCAGGCCACATTCACTGTTGGGCATATAGCTGAAGAATATTCAGTGAATAATCAACTGTGTCCATATACTTTAGCCAGTGAAGCTTTACTTATAAAGAAATTATGGGTTTGGAAAGGAGTTTCATCAGTCATAATTTCCAAGGAAGAGCATTCACAGTAGGGAATACCAAGTTAATGTTTCCTCCTCAAGGACTTTCATCTGTCACCCAGGGAATACAGTGAATGCAGTGATGAGAATTAGATTAGAAAAAGATCAATAGGGCTGACAATAAATGAAAGTAACACAGACATTATTGAGCAAATTAGGGAAGAGAAATTAAACTGGACAGTATAATCTTCAATGCTAGCTAGACACACTAATGTTGGGCAAAGTTAAGGAGAAGACAGTAAGCTAGAAAGTGCTATGAAGAAGAGGTAACAGTTTGTCTGTGTGATGGGGAAACCCTGCTGGTGATGGAAAGCTGTCAGCCCACAGAAAGATGGAAAAGGATGATAGTGGTCTAGAAGCACAAGAATTTCAGTGGCAGGCTACAGAGGTGGGGAGATCACCTATGACAGGGACCATGCAGTAGACAACAGCCTTGGCTTTGTGTTACAACGGGAAAGGGAACATCAGACACATCCCCCCATCACAAAAGCATTAGTGGGATAACTTGGTCCAAGCAGAAGAAATTCCTCGCCTTCGTGTAATACAGGTTGGTTTGCCCTGTGAAGGTCTGCAGCCCTCCCAGATACCACT
>WYDI02029800.1:29073-55307 GCA_009867235.2 Psittacus erithacus
ATAATGTCTTTTCTTTTTTCTTTTCTTTTTTTTTCTTTCTTTTCTTTCTTTTCTTTTACTTTCTTCTTTCTCTCTTTTTTCCTCCTTCCCCTTTCCTTTTTTTTCCTTCCAAAAGCCCTTTCTAGAGTATCAGATGTTTTTAGAAGGAATGGAAATCTTTCTTCCTTTTTAATGAAATTTCAATTTGCAAGGGCATCTGTATGGAAACAGTCTCTTCACTTAGGAATGTTTTTTTCTGGTTGTTTAATTATCTGCTGAGTGACCTGAACATGATGCAGTGAAAATCAGTGTATTAAATACCTAGAAAACAGCAGGGGATTATATTGACACCACAAAATGGAGTACAGTGCAGAAATGCATGAGCTAGCAGAGACCTGACTAGCAGAGCTGGGCTGCTACAGCAGACTCCCCAGTGTGGGTCCAGATGCTGACAACCCATGTTATCTGGGTGCTGTACCTGAAATAAATAAGCCCTGACTAAGTTTCTGTCATGTTTTTATTTACCGTCACAGTTTTTAGGATGCTGTCATTCCAGCGCTGCTGAATTGCACCAGGACCTGAACCTTTGCTTGTGACTTGTGTTTTAACCTAGCCAGGCACATACAGCTAACTGTGCTTCATTTCTATTTTAGTAGCACCCACATATCCCAGTCCACAAGGATGTCATTCTGCTGGATGCATACTGTGACACCAAGCTGCCCCTGAATAGCTGGTGATTCACATAGACAAAGCAAGGGGCAGTGGGCAGGAAACTAGAAAGAGGATGTCAAAAATGAAAGATAATTTTAACAGAACTGCAGTTTGGTTTTGAGAAGCTGCCCACTACTGGTTTTGTCATCTTATAGATTCCTATACATCTTTGCTACCCCTTTTCTTCAATCTCTGATGTACAGAATATGGGAAAACGGTGAACATTATACAGCTTCAACAGATGGGACTGAGGAAGAGGGGAGCTAGAACTGCGCAAAAAGCTTTTCTTTAGCTCATTTGTTTCTAAGAATTGCCAGTGGGCTCAGTTTTTTTGATATGCATAACATTTCTGTTAAAGCAGTCAGACAAGGTCACTGGGAAACCCACAAGAAAGGATAACCTAGAGCCTTTATTATTATTTTGAGGTTGTAAGTTGAAGGCACAAAGGAGTTTTTAAGTAGAGATTTGAATGGGGAAGGTGTGATGGTTTTGTGAATTCAGACTGAGAGTGCAGGATAACCCGTGGTGGAGAAGTGACTTGTTCGTCACACAGCTCTGTGCAGTATTTGGAGAGAGTTATCTGAGGTGCTGCTAAATGAAATGAGTACTATTAGGCAGTAGCATCACTGCAGTGTCCTTAAAAAGCAGGTTAAAGGAAGGTGAAATACTGTTTTAACGCTGTTGTCTCCTTCTGATGCTGTAGATAGCTGTAGTATCTGTACATGAGTGCTAGGACAGAGAGTGCTGGCAGAGGAGCAAGGCAGGGGAGAGGAGTTTGGAATAAGGTCTGCAATGGAGCCTGGGGAGAGCAACAGAAACCATGAAGTCCTATTTGCTGGGCCACACAAATCAAAATGAAAATAAATGTGTTCAAAATATCTAGGAAACAGCACAGGATTGTATTATTCTTGATGTTTTTATTATATTATCTGCCCCGTTTCACAGCTGCATCCGTTGTCCTTATCCTCTCTAGACTAAGGGAAGGAAGGAAGGTTATTTGTAGAGACTGTGACTTTCCTGACATCCTACACATAGTCCTAGAGCAGTGCTAAATTCTGCTGTCCCCTGTGCTAGGTCCACCTGCTTGCTGTTCCTCCCAGGGATTGTGAGGGAGTAGTGGTTGAATGTAAAAGGAATCCTTATCTTGTCACTTAGACCTGCTGCAAGTTTGCTTTGGCATGTGATCCAGGCACTTAAGCTGCCTCTTACTCAGACCAAGCCCCTAATTATTGTCACAGGTTGGACAAACCTGACACTGAGAACAGCTTCATGCGCTGCGTTAGCGTGTGATCCTGAGCAGAACCCCCTCACTCCAGTGGATGGGCTTGTTTTGTTATTCAAGTACTAAAATAGCTTTCTATATACTAGGAAGAAATCCTAAATGGTGTAGTTTGAGTACCTGGGGCACTTGCTTTGGGATCTGGGCTGGACTGCCAGCAGCAGCACAGCCAAACAAGACATTCCCATCCCTCTGCCCCCTGAATTTAGGTGCAGGGGGTCACCTCTGCCGTAGTGTTTGGCTTTCACCCCGGCCACCTGGACACTTGTGGCGCCTCAACAAATGCCTCTCAAAGCAGGAACCATGGTGCCACATGCATTTGTACCTAGCACAAATAGAGATGCCATATACTAGTGCTGCTACTAATAAATATAAACCGTATAGATGTCAGGTTGCCCTGAGAATGTATTCTCCCCACAAACCAGGGAGCTCTACTGCAGTGTTCAGGAATTAACTGCAGGAGTATTACTCTCTTAAGGCTTTGTGTTATAGTTCTGTTTTCTTCACCTTTAACCCCACAATGGATTATGACCATACTTTCTCTTATAACTAAATGCTCTTCTGTCCTTTGACAAAACAGATTTGTGTCTTTTCATAGCTTTCTGTAGAGGGCTAATAATACATGGGAAAGCTTTACTGCCCACAGGAGAATTTGCCTGGCTGTAATAATAAGAAATGCTGTTGAAAAGTCATGATCAATGTTAATTCAGTTATTTTTCATTTTCTTTTTTTATAATGAAATCTTCTACTTTGTGCATTTTATCCAGTGCTACCCCATGAATTGCTCATTGGAGAGAGGGTCATTGGTTATAAAAATGAGTTCTTGTTTGTCCTCATACAAAAGTAACTGCAATATTTTGAAATGATGAATTTAAGGGAGGAAAAAAAAGGGAATCTTGGATGCACAAAAGATGTAAATACTGTTTTCCAGGTTTTATGGTTCCCAGATGCCTCCTCTAATTGCATAGCTAACCCTGAGTTTATTAAGTTATTTTCCAGAGTCAAACTCATTTGTAAACATGTCAGAATAAAAACTAAATTTTGAAAAACAAAACCTTTGGATTAGAATTCTGGAGTGATAAACAAACTAATTTAGAATGTATTTGCATGTAATTTACATGTGCCAAAATAGGATTGCGTGTGGTTTGTAAATACAGGTCTTGAATCTATTAAACGTTGCAGAATAGCACTGAAGAAATTAATTGAAGCTTTAAAAAAAAAAGGTTAAAATAACAAAAAGATGGCTTAAAATGGCCCATGTTTGAATGTGATTCAACGTGCAGAAACTGGTGAGAAGAGATAAGCATGCAGAGAAAGCTATAAATTCTAGCAGCAACATCTGTAGTAGTTAGGATGCTGTGTTTTATAGCAATCCCTTACCTCCCCCCATGGATATTGCTATGGCATGCAGTATATTTATCATTCACTTTCTGCAAGAGATATTTTTGTAGCACAGCCTTAAAAAGTAAGATCTTTCTTTTCACGTTCAGACTTGTTCAAAGATAATACTATCAGCTTCCATTTGAAGCATCTTGGCCAGTTTGGCCTGTAAACTTTGGCAGGAGATAACAGTTTATCATTATCCTGCTGATGACAGTGGTACAAAGAATCAATCAGCCGGTAAATCCCCCACTTTGCTAGGTACAGTCTCCATCTGGAGACTTCTTAGTCACTGGTTCCTGTGAATCTTCCAACCTGAAACAAGGCACCTTTAAAGAGGGAGGAGGAGATCATGTAAGGTAATGAGCAGCACTGGTCATGGAACTTGTACAGTGATGCTGAAGTGGGGGAGAGGCAGGGAGCAATGATCACACGGAGCTGGCAGGATCTTGTCAGGAGAGGTCCAGGCGCTCAAGGGGACAAGAAGATTCCTGTGCTGGATAATTTCTGTTGTTGCATATGTCAGAAGGAGGCTCTTCCTGCATCCTCCACATTTTCCCACTCAAAATACTGTATGTCAAGAGGCAGGATGGGACATACCATCCGTGCCGTTGCTTCAGAAATATGCAGGACAGAGGGAAACATCATCTGTGGAGATGTGAGGTAGGAGGTAACATCAGCCTGACAGGCAGCAGGTCTAGCTTTAGCTAACTCAGCTCCCACTCCTGCTGTCAATGCTAAAATGTATTCAAGGCCAGGTTGGATGGGGCTTGGAGCAGCCTGGTCTACAGGAAGGTGTCCCTGCCCATGGCAGGGGGTTTGGAACTGGAAGATCTTAAGGTCCTTTCCAGCCCAAACCATTCTATGATTCTGTTCTGGACCTTGGGATTAAAGCAGCCATGGTTTTGAGGGAAGATGAAACTCTTTGGTTAGAAAGAGTTGAGTAAATACAAATTTAAGGATTGAACTTAGTAGTACTGGAATGCATTGCTGGAGTTATGGGGAGAAAGGATGCTTTATTTACTTAAAATAAAATAAAGTTTTGTCTTCAAATACCAAGAAATATCCTTTTCTGTATTCGTAGCCTGGCAGCCCTGAGTTTAAATGTGGCAGCAAAGTGATCCTGCAATACTTGATGTAACAGGATATATAGAACTCATTGGTGTTGAATCTCACTTGTTTTCAGACTTCTCTGAGAATATGGACAAGGGGTAACGGGTTCCAACTTAAACAGGAAAGTTTAGACTGAATATAAGGAAGAAGTTCTTTACTGTGAGGGTGGTGAGGTGCTGGAATGGGTTGCCCAGGGAAGCTGTGAATGCTCCATCCCTGGCGGTGTTCAGGGCCAGGTTGGACAGAGCCTTGGGTGACATGGTTTAGTGTGAGGTGTCCCTGCCCATGGCAAGGGGTTGGAATTAGATGATCTTAAGGTCCTTTCCAACCCTAACTATTCTATGATTCTACGATTCTAAGTACAGATGTAATGATGTCCCTTATGAACCCTACAATTTTTTTTCTTTTTCTACACTGGCTTCATTTCATACATTTTCTTTACTTCTTAGACAAGCAGAGGGGAAAAAATAGGAGTGGAGGGGGGAAAAGCAAACTTCTTAGGGTAGAAGACAGCTCTGTTATGTACTTACTACTCAGCATTTTCTTTGAGTTCCATGGAAGAATAGTTATTATCAAGGAGGACCAGATGATAGAAACCTTTCTGTAATTTTTTCAGGTCAAAATGCTTCTATTTCAGTGTGCAGATAAATGTCTCTAAATATTTTCTTGTACTTCTTATCAATTCATCTCTAGAAGAAATTAATTGTAGCTTTAAAAAAAGGGTTTTATTTCTCATTTGGCTATGAGCCTTTTCTGTATATCTGCTTTAAATGTTAATTATTAATTAGGATATAATCTATTTAAGTCCATTTAGCTGTCCATTTCTTCCAAAGGCAGCAGCTGGATGAAACAAGAAAGATGCATCATTATATAGACAATAATTTAGTCTCTTACCCCAGGAGAAGACAGTTTCTCAACACCAAGGGTAAAATATACCAAAGGCTGGAGTGGAGGAGTCTCCTGGCTTCTGTCCACTTGGGGTTTGATGCATAGCATATCGTACCTTTATTAACTGAGTCCTGAAGATGAAATGTGAGGCTGCAACTAGCACCAGTGGCCAGTGTGACAACAGGAGTTTTCTCTAATTTATTTTAATTATATTTTTGTTCAAATATTTACATATTTTATCTCTTATTTTTTGCAAACTTTATTATCACTTTCAACAGCAAAAGAGACACTTTGGATTTAAATGTTGTATATTTGTGTATTTAGCTCCTTCTTTACCACGTTAAATGCAAAAAAAAGCCCTTCTTTATATGAACAGTATCTGTACGAACAGTTGAAAAGCTGGGCATTAGGTTGCATAGCTCATCAGCCTTGTTTCAAACCTCATCCAGCAAACAGCTTGAATGACTTTGGAAATCTTCAGTGTGTTCCTGAAACTTTAAATGATACCATTGTGTTGCCTGGTGCAGCTTAGTGGTTCACAGATCAATGGCTGGTGAAGCGGGAACATTTTCTCCTGTATTTTATCTGTATCTATTGTTCATAGATGATCAGTTCCAGAAAGAAACACTGTGTCCATGCTGATATTACCTTCAAAATGTTCCCTCACTGGAGAACAGACACTGAGCCCAGTTCAGATGCGTGTGCAAATGCTGTAAAATTTAATTACAAATATGTTTGTAATACTGCCAGTAATATGGCCTGATTTCTTTTATTGTAACCCAAACTGTCCTGTGCTTTTGTGACATTGCTAAGAAACATGGAGAAGACACACGCAAGTGAACTTTTGTTCTCTTTAGTGCTTGGGCAGGCAGCTCAGGCAGATGGTCCGTTTGGGATCCAGAGCCAGAATACTTGCACATTCCTGATTTCCTTAAAATGTGGCTGGCAAGAGTGATGTTCATCTGCAATGGGCTTGCCTCGGATGATGAAATCCAGACAGCCAGCCACTGCTCCCAGGATTATATTTCATTATATAGAATTTCTATGCAGCAGTATTGACCTAGCTTTTACCCCTCAGGAGTGACATTTGGAGTCATTGCAAATGCCTGCTAGGAGCACAAAAGCAGTCAAAAATGAAGAGTATTTGAGAATATCAGGGAAACTAAAGAATAAATTAGATGTAACAATACACTACTCTCAAAATAGGTGGTAGAGATAGCAGAAGTACTGTGAAAGACAATGAGGATGATCAGTAAGATGGCTTCCATCTGAAAGGAAATCAAGTAGAAATGTGATTTTTTTGTAGGATCTGACACTAGTGTAAATGGAATTTAAACTGAATTTCTAAAGTTCATGGGGTTTTTTTAACAGTTAAAAAATGCTGCAGCCAGTACTGCGTAACTGTGTTTTGAACCACATGATGACGGATAAATACAACGATAAATACGAGTTACTGCTGGCCTAGGGATCATAACAAGTTTATATTCATTAAGTGTGAAGACAAGGCGTTTGCAACCTCTGCTGTGGTTTGCTTGTGAAGGACTAAATTCCCACAGCTGTAGAAATTTCTTGGCAAATGTTTGCACAGAAAATGTGCTTTTTTTCTTCTTCTTTTTTTTTTTTTAAGAAAATATATTAATTGTATATCTCCAAAGCTACATCCCTTGACATGAAGGAAAACAACTTTAGCTAAAAATCCTTTCTGCTTCAGTGAAACAATGAAGAGAGTATTAAAAAATAAAACTCAAATAATTAGCCCTAGTAGGCATAGGGGACATAAATAGCTATCAACTATAAATAGAAGATGGAGGGTGAAAAAAATAAAGGGGAAAAAAAGCAACAAAATATATGAAGGAAAAATCCATGTGAGCAAAACTAAAAGTTCCAGTTTTAGTATATTTGCTAGGTTCTCTTTTATTCTAGACTAAAACCACACAGGTTTTAGTTCGTAATGCCGATGCAGAAAAGGCAGATGTGCTCAGTAAGAGTTTCTTTTGCTTTCTGTCACCTTGGGATGAAATGCTTTCACATCCAGTAATAACTGAGAAGGATATTATTCTATCTCTGTTAGGAATAAACACTCCGAAGTCAGCAGACTGAGAGACATTTCTTGTACAGGAGTCCTAAAGGTACTGGGATAAACTCAGACTCAGTGCTATTGTAAATGAATGTGTTATGGAACATGGGGGATGTCATTTCATTGTGCAAATACTCAGAAAGGCAACTTGTGTGACTCAGGTTAGCAGAGACTGGTATTTTGACAACAAACCCCAGGAAACTAATTAAAAGACTGATGGAGGTTTAGTTAGCAAAAGTTAAACATTAATGAAAGGCAGTCAGGGTTTCATGAGAAGGAGGATTTGTCAAACAGTCCATCTCGGCCTTTAAGTATGTTATAAACATAGTTGATAAAGTTGGCTGCATAATCTTTATAAGGTGTTTGATTTAGTAGCTTGCAACTTTTTAAAAATAAAGAACTTATTAAATAGGTTAAAGATCAGTCAAGTGACACTTATCACAAGTCACTCTTCATGGGAAAATCTCACTTGAATAGGGCTCATTTTAATGGGTTTCTTTTCACAGTAGTGGGCCCAGTGCTGTTTCTAATAATGATTTGTCGGTGATTAAAACATCACTGTTGAGTGGTAAAGAAAGATTTAGAGAGGTTAGTTATACAGTGCAACCTTGATCTCTTGATGGGATGGATCCATTCACACAATGTGCGTTTCAATACAGCAAAAAAACAGGTTTCTGCTTCTTAAAGCCAGGAATGCAGTCGAAGCCTCTTACTGGAGTAGTAATGACTGTATGAATTTGGGAAAATAATTAAACTGGATGTGTCAAAACTATATCTCCAAATATTACATACCTCGACGTGCTATTCTCTCATATTCACTCAGAAAGAAAAGACACTGAAGTATCAGGGAGTTGAGAAAACATTTTAAATATAAGACTTTAAACACCATTTAGCTCATCAAAAGGAGGCAGGGAGGAGATGTGATAAGCATTTGAAGGTAGTCTCAGTCTACTGGGAGCATGTGTGTATGTTTTTTAGAACAGCAACTGATCCAAGTTATTTTTTACTCATACGTGATTTACCTGCTGTATAGCAGCCTTCCATGAATATATGTTTCCACGTCTACATAAATGAGAGAATCAACAGCTTTAGTGGAAGTTATGTCACGCAAAATAAGAGGTCAATTTAGAAGCATGAACATATTTACAGCAAAGAACTGTCAAAAGATATTTTGTGTATCTCTCATAATCAGGACCCGAATCCCATGGCAACAGGCAAAGGTCTTTTGTACAGCATGATATGAACTTTAAAGCGTAGCATTTACCGGAATATTAACTGCATTGGATGGTGCATGAGCTTGACTGGTCTCCAAGGCTGGCTGAAATGATATGAGCTTGCTTACTATGGAGGGATGAAATCATTGCTTATCTGAGTTTAGATTCAAGAAGGTAAACAATTTACAGTTTTGTTTTGCCCTGAATCTCTATATAATGCTCAGACACTGTCAAAATGGGCCAAGTGTCAGAGACAGATTTCTGGGAAGATCTGCCCTTTAGTCAAAGGACATAAACATATCTGAGTGTTACTAGGGTGTAATCAAAGTGAAGAATTATTGTTCTAGTAGAGAGTGGTATAGTTAGAAAAGCTACCAGGCAGAAGTGTTAACAGTCAGAGTTTAATAGAATATGTGAAGTTTCATTGTAGTTTCCACATAAAAGTAGAGCTCTGAAGTAAGCTCTCAAGTACTCAGTGGGTTTTTCCCCTGAATTTTAGGTGACCAATTACACCATGTAAACTAGTAAAAATATTTCATGCTCTCTTAAACAAGGAAGACATAAAAAATGAGAGCAACCTGAGAATACAGCATAATAATTTGTCTGCTGAAGTACTGTGAAGTGAATAGGACTATATAGACAAATGAGAAGAAAACAAAAAATGGCTGGATCAGGCATAGCATTGAGCAGTCTACCAAAAATGACATTACTTTTGCACTGCCATCTTCTTCCACTTTGATCAAAGTGTCAAAGTGTGATGAACTACAGCTAGAAATCTTTGGGCTACATTACAATGTCTCAGAAAAGAAAGAGCTGTTGGAAGCACAGAAGGAGCAAACAGCAGTCATGCTTCAGAAACAAACCCATATTACTCTTATTTCAGACCTGGAACTTTGCCAGCATCTCACAGAAGTTAAAGTGGAGAGCTCACATGGTTAAACAAGTAACACTGAAAAAAAAAGTTGGTTGCATGAAGTCAAACGTTACTTTGCGGCTTTACGGGACCTTTTCATTTAGGTGGTTGGACTTTTGTGTTTCCCCTTAACAAGGCAGAAGAATTTAATGGCTTTATATTGTTTAGAGTTGAATGAGTGCCTGCAGGCTTGCTTGATGAGCAAAGTGACATCCTAAGGAAACATACAGCAAATTGCAAACAAAATCCTTATTAGTAGTGGCAGTTACCACCTGGAGTAGGATTGATTTGGAATCCCTGTAAGGATAGTGCTGTCCTTGCTCAGCCAACTTGATAAATAAGAGTGTTTCTTAGGAGTTCATATTCAAGTTGTGTTGGTGGTAATAGAATTTAACTTTCAGATTCAAAACAATTAAAGCAAGGTAATGAATGTCACTGTGCCTGAGAGATTAATTTTAAGTTACACACACACACCCTTTTCTATTGCAAATGCAATAAAAAAAAAGCTGCTGCTTCAGCTCATTCTTACAGTGGTTATGAAGACCACATGGGATTCAAAGATTCAGGATGCCCCCAAAGAATAACAGTATTCACTATGAGGCTTCATGTTTTGTTTCAGTTCAGAAAACCCAGATCATTTTAATCCATCCTCTGCTATACTCTGGAATGTGACAAAGCGAATGTAGAGATAGTCTGGACTATTTGACAACAGCAAGTGTGAAGCAGCAGACAATTTATTTTGGAAACTTTTTTCTAAAAAAGAAAAAGATTTTTCATATGTAAGCAGCGTAACAACAGCCTTGACAGGAATCAAAACGATCTGCAGTATTTGTTTTGTTTCCCATCAACCATTACTTATGTCACTGCAACAAGAAGTGAAAAGTACCAAAATGTTCATTCCTCTTTGCCCCATACAACTAAAATATCTGAAAACATTTACTCTGAGCATGCAAAGAGGCTCTGGAGCAGAGACAATTGAGAGAAATACTTGGATCTAATCCCAACTCATGTTGCTCAAACTCTGTTTGGATTAGCAACTTGTATGGACTGACAGAAGTGGATTTTTGGAGCAGAACAGTTGGCATGGAAGACGTCATACCTACTCCATACATTTCTGATGTTTTTACATTAGACCAGCTCTAGTCTGTTCTTGTGACTTGAATGCCTGTTGGTGGTTGGAGCTCCTCTTCTAATTTAATTTCACCTGAGGGGAATCCATTCTGTGTGCTCCAGGATTGCTCTCTGATGTGAACCAAAGCATGAGAAGTACAGATAATCAGGAGACTGGCTTCAAAACTTAAAATCTTAGGATGTCATACAGAGGAAGCAAATGTCTTTTTAACTTACCAGTTGTCAAACATGTTTCTCTCAAATATCTTTTTAACTGAAGGCACCACCAAAATGCTCTGATGTTGGATTGGTTTTAGTGTTGTTTAGTTTAATGAGAGAAAAATCACTGTACACAAAGTAAAATTACAGCTGTTATTGTAATGCATTATGTGGAAAGATAAGCATCTAAATATTTCCTACTTCAGGTTTTGAGCATTATTTAGTAGCTATTACTAGAAGGTTAGACTTCTGCTCTTGAGAAACAAAATAGTGTTGATGTTTACATGTGAAACCCTTCAGAAATGCTGTTAATGCATCCATTGATTAAATATGTGTTCATGTCCTGAATTTTTTTGCCTGAAAGTATATTTTACCATTTTAAAAGAGCCATTAACAAACAGAAAGGACAGAAAGGAACAATGATACCAGAATTATGAGTTCACTAGCCTTCTAAGAATTTCCATACCATTACCCTGCAATATGGCAATTGCAATATGTAAGGCTTCACCCTGCCGTGAGATCCGTTAGGCGTTTAAGTAGGTATTCTGCAGTATCTATGTTTCATCTCATGTATGGTAATAGCCTGTTGTGGGTGTATTCTTGATCATCTCGAAACAGTCTTCCCTCTTAAAACTGGCAAAACAAGATTCTAAGTATTTTTTCCATTTTTAATTTGAATTAATATTGCACTTGTAGATGCTATATTTTCTATAGCCCAGAAGGAAAACCATGAAGTATTGTCACATTTCAAGCATCAGAGCTTGATACGCAGGGTGTCCCAGCACCCTATGTCATCCCATCACCAAATGCATTTGCCTTCTCAGGAAGCAATGGGCATTGACTGGTACTGGAAATGAGGTAGTAGGTTAAATGGTCACCAGAATGTTCCTCTAATGATAACGCTTTCATTTTTAGGAATTCTCAGTAACTGACTGATGTGACCTCAGGAAGTATTTGATAGGTATCACTGATACTATCTTTTATGCCTTTTTTGGTTTCTTCTATGTGAATTATTTTTAGAGGATTCCTTTTTATGAAGCACTTTTTCTCGTCTCTCCTTGAACTGCTGTGTCTTCTTATGGAACAGTATGAAGGTATTTATTTGACTGCAGTGGGGGAGACGGTAAAAAGTTTAATCTGGGAGTGGACTGAATACAATGAAAAGTTGGTGGTTTTTCTGTTACTCATTCATCTGTTTACTTTTGATTCCTTAAATGGTCTGTAAGGAGAGAATCTGTTTGATAGAAGTCTGAAGTAAAGCCAAATCAGAGACTGATTTACCCCAGAAATTCTACTCTGTTTCGCAGATTTGTTTCTGCAACTTCTCACTTGGTAGCAGCCATTCCCTAGTTAGTATAAACATGGTCCACCTTCCAGGGTTACTCTTCAGTTGTATAAAGGCTCTAGTCTTTTACACACTAGGTACCAGCTTTTGGAGTGTGAAGACCTTACTCAGTGACACACTGAAGTCATTACCTTCTGAAAAAGCTGGTACATTGAAATGTCTGAGAATATTTCTTCAGTTTCATCACAGCATTGGTCTTTTCTTCTCAGTGGCAGACTTGAAAAATTTGGCAGGGTAACCTAACACTTCCAGAACAGTGTTAGAAGAAAGATGCTCCTGTGCATAAGAAGTAGAAATAACATTACATAAACCATGCTTCTTATCCATAATCTTTTTTGGGTCTGGGTTATTTTTTGAATTTTAATGGAGACTATGCTGAATGCTGACAAACTGCAAGCTCTGTCATGTCTTTTCTAGGCTCCAGTTGTAAATTTGGCCTTCTATTTCTTTTCTTCTTTGCAAATGAATCTGCAGAAAGCCAGCTAGACCAGAAGTTTGCAGCAGTGGAGTTTTCGGTGTTCATGCCCAGAACAGACTCAAGGAGGCCCTGGCAGGCCAAGCTCTGTCCCAGTGTGTCTCAACTCCTCCCCTGAAGGAGAAAAAGGAGGAAGTGGGCAATCCAGTCTTTATGCCCATTCAGCTCCTGGTCTTTTCTCCCCAAGGCTGTCAACAAGGGTATTAATTAGCATCAACTGTGACAGCCAGGAATGGGACTGGTGCCACAAATGCATTTGTTAAACTGGTGTGCCAGCAAACAGTCCACAGATGGACATAACTTTCATTCACCACCGTTTTACGCTGTGATGTAATGGTAGACCTAAAGGTAAAAGTTGTCGAATTTATTGTTATTCCCTGTGGACTCTGCACTACTCCCATACTCCTTTGTTTTAGAAGACATACTGGAAGGCTGCAGTTCAAATGTTTTATTTTCCAGTTTTAGTTCTTTCCCCTCCCTGTGGTAGACTGTTCTCTAAGTACTTCGATATTGATGAGGGTATTTTCTCAAAGGCATCTGAGGCTTCTGTTTTTTAGGGATCAAAGGAAGGAATAATCTGGATTTTTGCAAATGGATACATGACAACATTGATGCTGTATCTGCAGTGAATTCCAAAGTTTATGTGCTTTATCTGCTCCAGAGGCTATTCTAATACTAATGTGCTTTTACGCCTTAAAAAAGTCCATGACCTAAATACAAATAGAAAATACAGTATGATTTTACCATTTAGCTGTTGAGAGATGCAAGGGTTTCTGGCCTACCTTGGATGTTCATGTCCTAGTTTAGCTTCGCTCTTGTCCATTTTTTCTTTTTACTGTTTTCTTCAGTTTCTGGCATTACCATTTCAATCCACTGATTCTTTGGCTCAGGGATCACCAGATACTGATGTCTCATTTGTGCTCGTCTCCACCTGTTTGAATGGCAATCAGAGACCCCAGCTGCCAAGCTCTGCAATATTTTGCTCAGTTGAGGATTGTGGTTGGCATCAATGCAGATTTCATTTACTTTTGCTGGCAGCTTTCATACTACCACTGGGCTTGCTATAGGTGCAGACGCAAGTGTTTTGGTCATTTACTCTTTTTACATAGTCTAAAAATATGTAAAAAAACGTGTTCAGGCAAATTGTTCCTTCATCTCAATTTACTTTATCAAAAGGCATGCCATTTTCAAGGTGGAGGCAAGCAGTTGCGCTCCTCACTTGGCGTCACGTTCTTCTGCTGGCGGAGACATTTGTGCTGCCCTTGGCATTCCTCCTCTATGTTTTTCTCTATCACTCTTGGGGTGGCTTTGGCAGCTGCCCTAGCCAGATGCAAAGCTCTCACCTCCTATCCAGTAGAGGCATGCGAGGTCTGTGTAAAAAGCTTTCTGGCAAAGACTGCATTTTGCCTGGCTCTGCTTTGTTCCTCCAAGACTTGCTTTTCATCCTATAGATGTGCTATCTTCTGACCCGCAAACAAGCGTGAAGAATTCAATTGTGTGGGACGGGTGTTTGGAGAGAAAGCAGCTTACCTGATGCACACAGAAAGCCCTATTAGTGCCTCTGTCTGCTCTGTTTCTGATGTATAGACAGTTACTTTGGCATTTAATGAATTTCTCATATCTTGGAAGCACAGCAGTACCATACACCCCTTTAGAATAAGCAGTTCTGTTAGCAGAAAGATAAATAATGCCTGCTGCAAGTACAGATTTTCTGATCTTTAATAAGTAGTGACTTCATACTACAAACTTTCCCCTGATAGAGACATTTTCAGAGTCTCTCTCTCCTTGAATGATTTGCCTGTTTTCATAAAAAGTGAAGGAATCTTATTTTGCAGGGTACTACCCTTTGCCTAATAGCTTGAAATTGCTCAATGGGTTCAAGAGTTACTGTAAGCATGCTACTCTAGGCAAAAAAATAGAAGGAGATACAGTTTTCCTTGATCTGTTGAAATAGGGCAAATTCAAGTATGAATGTTATTACTGGCCTCTGCCAAGCCGACATTGTCCTGGAGCATTTGTGCTGGCAACAAGAAATACACTTCCATAATTTCTCTCCAATGTTAATTATTGCCAAGTGTTCCTTTTGTTAACAAATACTAAAGATCTACCTTTGGAAGATTTTGACCATCTTAGTGAATTTGGTAGCCAGCACTTCAAGATATTTTAGTTGAATGACCAGTAAAAACTCTTGTCTTCAGTCACTGTGCCTGTAGGTCAAAATAGTGAAATCTTATGCTTCTATTAGACTTCAGAACTTAAAATATTCATATATAGAGCCATACAATAGTGGCAAAGCAGACAGAACTGGCCAGCAGGTGCCATAGCCTTGCATGGAGACAGCATTTGGAAAAGGGGGGAATATTCTGCAAGCCTGATGGTTTTCAGCACAAGAAAGACTTGATGGTTGTTCTCTTCAGTCTGTAAATGACTTGCTGTTTTGACACTTGGGGTTTGGGCTGTTGGAAATCTTTTCATGTTAAGGTTGGTTTTTCATGAATGCTAATGGTGGTAATATTAGCAATATACTTTGTAACTTAGCACTTTATAATCTCAGTCTTTATGCAAGAATTAGGGTTTTTTCATCTCTTATGATGAACAGGCAGAGATACATGACTCGTATAATGTAATTCAGTTGTCAGTCAGATTTGGGAATAGGCTGTGGGAGTCACAGCCTCTGTCCTGGGCCTCTACCCTGTAAACTGGGCCGCAGAAGTACATTCCTGCTCTTTCCAGATCCGTTTTTCTGAGTATTTTTGCTCCACCTTACCTGCTGTGCTTTTACGGTTGCAGGCATTTATAAGGTGCCCATCAGAGAAACATTCAAGTGTCACAATATTAAACTAAAGGCAAAACCTGAATTCTAAATAAATAGTGCATACTTTTACCATCCGCTTTACCTGTAAAACTGTTGCTCATGGTGAAGTTTTGATGAAAAATTGTTTGATTTTTTCTAAAGATAATTCCTGAGGGAATCACTACTGCTGTCATAAAAATGCCACATCCTGGATGCCTCTTCTAATGAAAATCACCAGGATGATGTTCATGTGGTACTGGACCATTAGGTGGAGCACTGCGTCTAGAGACCTTCACCAGTTATCTGAAGCCAGAAGGCTGCCACTGGGGATGCTGGGCGCTTGTGATGTTGGTCAAGGGGTATTTGTTAGGCCAATAGTTTTACCATATATAAAGATGACACGAAAATCGAGCTATTGTGTTTGACATTCTGAGGTCGGTGAGTTGCTAGATCACCAAGGACTTCATAGCTAATAACGAACACTTCAGTTTGCACCTGGAATGAGACTGGCAGTCAGCAGGAGCCCAAGAGCAGGTGCAATATGCTCTTGTCCATTTACTCATCCTCTATGGCAGGCAGCCATATCCTGCACCAGCTGAAGTTGCCAGATGTCCTTCGGGTTAGTCCCACATCACATGCATTGCGGTAGTCAAGAGTTTTACTTGCTGTTTGCTTTTGTTGGCTGTTCCTGCCAGTGTCACTACCTCAGCCGACTATTATAAAACTCCCGGAATAGTTTTACATGCAGGGAATATCTTTGGGATGAAAAGGACCTGTTTTGAGCTGGAAGTTTCCAGAACTTTTTATTTTCTCCGTGATGAGCTAGCACATTAGCTATCACTGACGTCTTTTCAGATTATTATCTTTAGCGAATCCCTTGATCATCCTGCACTTTAGCCACAGGAACAGTAAGTTTCCCTTTATCAAGAAAGTCCCTTCAAAATGATATGTTACATTCTGTAATTATTAACTTCTTATCTTCTTTCTTCTTGAACACCAAACTCAGTAGTGCTGCTTTTCAAGCTGAATTGGCAGAACTCGCTGTACTATATACTATTGTCATTCAGTTCAGGCTTTTCCACTAATGACAGCAGTTAGCTGAAGTAACATTTCAGCCCCAGCTGACTGTAAGCATGGGTTATAATTTTCGGAGATTACTTCTGATTGTGGTGCTTGCCTGCTTCGGGAGAGAGTGAAAAACATCAACCACGTCTTCATGAACGTCATCAATTTTTATTTACAATTCTAATTGAGGTATATGTTTAAAAGTTTCATGGGTAGGAAGCAGTATTGATCATATGTTGACAGTTTCAAGAAAAACTGCTACTGCAAAATGAAATAATTCACTCTCCTTAGACCAAGAAAATTGGAATAGTGTTTGCTCATAAGAAACAAAGACTGGGGATTACTGAGAGACCAGCTTTATATTCATATTTCATATTTGTTGCATTTTGTCACAGAAATCCTGCATATCCTGATTGCTAACCATTTGCCTGTTATATTCTGACTGGTTTTCAAATTGTTACTAAAAGGGCAGAGTTAAGGTTGTGCCTGTGTAATTCTCTTTTAGCCACAGCCTTAACTTGTTTTTTTCTGGGCTTTTATTGCTTGCTTTGTGGGTGGGTTTCTTCTGTTTGTTTTGGTTTGGGTTTTAATTGTTGGGGGCCTGTTTTTTGTTTGTTGCTTTTGTTTTCTTAATAGCTATGCAAATTCTTGCAGGGTTTGTTTGCCCTGAATTGGCTCATGTATACTCTTAAACTCGACTGGGTTTTTTTTTTCTGTATGAGAATATGAAGTGTTTGCTCTGATGGCAACAATGCCTGTTTTCCTGTAGTCTCAGGTTTAAAGTGTAACAAGCTTGAGTGTATTTGTTTGTACTTTAATAATAGGCACATCCCCTGCGTGCCTATGCTGCTGTTTCCCTGCTGGAAACCAAGAGTGCTGTGGATCATCATTCACCAGTCTTTCTCTTCTCTTAAATGTCGTAGCTGTCAGCAAAGGAGTGATGTAAAAAATATTATAACAACATTTTCTAGATTCTTCTCTGATCTGCTGATACTTCCTCTCACACAGCAAGTGATGGGAATCATTCAACAGGGACATCTTAGAAAATGATAGCACCTGAGTAAATCTGACTTGTAGAATTAAATATCATGGATCAGATGGGCTTGTGCCAAACTCTCCCACTGGATTTGATGTATGACTCTGACCCTTGCAGTATTACAAAAGTGGGTCAAATTTTCTGCGCTTGTACAGTAGGTCTTGTGACATTTTGCCAGCACCAGTGTGCACTATCAAAGGTTTTATCATCAGCAGCCAAAGAGATAACTACAAGTTCTGAATTCCAACAAAGAGTGTAATTGAATGGACTGTGTCTCAAGAAAATGACAGGTGGGAATGGATAACAGTGCATGCTATGCCTCTGTGTTGCCATGAGGAGACTAGATGGCAAAGATGACATCAGAAAGAAGGGAATTTAATTCTTGCACATTTGAAGACGTTTCAGTGCCCCTCTCAGACCTCTGCATCCACCAGTTTGAGGCCATTCTCTTGGGTCCAGGAGGTACAGGTGTGCTACACTGGAAACATGGTACATGGTTCAAAAGGGAGCTTTTCTTCTTTGTTCCCATTATGTACTAGCAGCCTAGCACTGATCTTGACCATTCACCTCTCACTCTCCTAATTTTAATACAAAGACTTCGTGGTGTTTCTGTTTCTTTTATTTATATTGGTTATTTGCAGTTCTCAGCCCTTAAAGATCCAATGCTGAATTGTTGTAAAGTAATAATGGTTCTCTTTTCCACAGCCTGTCTTATGAGGTACAGCTGATGAATTTTTCATTGCTGCAGTTGACATTTCATCTGGCTTTGAGTCCATAGCTTTGCATCTTTTCCATCTTTTCCACTTTGCTCTGTCATGTGGGTTACACAGGTTGGTGAACCTGAAGTTTTCAGTGCAGTCACTTTTTCCCCTTCCCATATTAGTAGCATGACAGCCTGTCATCATAGAAGTATTTATAGTGTTGCTAACTGCTTCACAGCCTCAGGTGGGGGACAGGAGAACTGAGAGCTAAGGATAAACCAGTGTTGGATGTCCATCATCCTCAGCAGGTCCCAGTTCATCCAAGGCAACGGTGAAGTGACACCAGAAGTATAGGGCAGCTTAATGGTGCAACAGCCAATGCTGCAATTGTAGAAGCTTGACTTTTGTCCAAAATGAAACAAAATCAAGTCTTATACAATGGTGACAATCCTCCTTATATTACCGGAGTGATACTGGAGCGGATCATTTATCTGTGAGTGTGCTGTGTAACCTCAGACTGGTTGCATGCCAGACCCAGCCTCCCTTACAGTTCCTATAACTCTTAATTCTGGCAGCACAGAAGTTAATAGTTTAGGAAAATTTTGCTTTTTTATAATTAAGTCTGTAGAAGGTAGAAATCAACAGTACAGTGCGTTTTCCCAGCAGAGACCGTAAATTAATTAGGAGCAATTTGCTGTCAGAAACAATTTCCATAATTTTAAGTGAAAAAGCAGAAAACCTGGTTTTATCCTGAAGTGATTTAACTCCTGTGAAGAAGAATTATGTGAAATTGTGATTTGCCTGCTCCTAGCACCCAGAACAATGTGGATGATGATACAGGCGGTGGTTACTACTGCTGGGGCAGAATTTCTGAGAGTGATGCCCTCTCCCCCGCCACCATTCAGATCTTGACCTTTTCATAACAGAATTGTCTTTGACACTCGAAAATTCCTGTCAGGAAATAATGAACAAATTGCAGTGCTAATCGAACACAGGTCTTTTCTAGGCTTTTGCCTGATAGTCGTGCACCAAAGGTCACAGTCTAACTAATGAGGGCTTTGGGTGATACCTACACAATATGTGGGCTTTTCTGAAAGGCCAGAATTTATGGGTGCCACTTGGGGACAATTTAGCTATCACAAGCATCTTAGAAGTACAGGAAGGGATGATCCATCCATCACTAAAGCCCCATTATTGGACTTAAACACTTAGCCTCATATGCATAATTGCCAGACCTTGGGCTCCTCAAAAAGGCCTCAGTGTCACTATGATAGATCCTCCTCCCTGTTTACCAGGAAGAATGAACATGAGATAGTCTACCGTGGCATTTAGTATTTCAGCCCATCAGGATTTTAGGGTGATTTGCAGATATCAAGTCACTGGGATGCTGATTTAAATGAAGGGAACATTTGCAGAATCATAAATTTGTCCTGCGAAGTCTACTATGTGGGTACCTTTCTGCAGCTGATAAGCATTTAAAAATTTACTGCTTCACACTTGCATTTTCTTCCCTTTTTTTTTGGCCTTTTCAGGTGCGAATATATTTATTAGTCCTTTCTTTCCTTGCTGATGTACAATTAAAGCAGTCTGACCTCTAGCTGCCAAAGGTTTCACCAAAATACATTTTAGAAACTGTGCCTTCCAGAGGATAAAATCTGTTGTATCGTTAGTTCTTGCTTTAAAGTGACATGTACACTTTATTAAAACTGTTTCCAAATATATAGGAATTACAGGTGAGAGATGAAAAGGCCCTGGAAGATAAATTGGGGTACTGTCCTCAAAACCTGCAAGTTTCCTGCAGGATATTATAGCATCCTGGAGAATGGCAATGCAGCAATGCTGCTCACTACTTTCTCAGTATGCTAGCACCAGATTGCAATCTAAGCAATTACGTTTGGGCTGGTCTTAATCCCTTTCCATTGCATACAGTCTGATGCTGTTTCCTCTCATAAAAAGGTCTGTAGGATTGCCATGTGCAGTTCGGCAGCTGCAGCATTTCAATGGTGGGTGAAGCAATCCCTACATAGAGTTGCTGTATCAGTTTGGCTCGCACTCTCGGATTCTGTAGGATGTAAGGTGCAATATAAATGGATGTTATATAAATATTTTTAAGTTCTAGAAGCACAGGCTATAGCAGAAGCTTGAATTAGAATTGACAGCGTAATCAGAATCTGCATTTCACACCACAGGGATGGCGCCTTGTGCAATGCAGACTGCTAAGTACCACCCAGCATTACTGTACCCTTCAGAGGGATTCTGAGATGTGAGTTTTGTCAGTATATTTGTCAGCTCTTTTCTGTCATACTTTCTTAAAAACAGCTTCTTCTTACTTTTGTTATTGTTGTTAAATGATTATCTTGAAACTGTCTGTTTACTTACTGACACATTCAAGAACACCACCAGCTGAGGATTTCTGTCTCAGCAGTGCAATACTTGCTAAATGTCCGGGTACCTCTTTGCTGAAGGAGCTGTGGAATGGCAATGAAGACACCCTCTCCTGGTCATCTACTGAATGCACTCATTTATTTTTAAATGAGCTTCCAAGCGTGTTGAACTACAAAATACTGGATCCGTGGGGGACCTAGGATAAAAAGGGGGATTTGGTTTTGCCAGAACTAGGCCAGGATTTGGAAAGTTTGTCAGAGTCCAGGAATTCTGGACTCCAAATTGCTATTTCTTCAAGCTTGTCAAGCTCCTGGTCCTGGACATAAAGATGGCTGTACTCTTTGGGCATCACTGCTGCTTGAGGCTTCTTTTAGTTGAACACAACACATCTGAGCTACAACCTTGCTACTAACCCCAAAGGCTTTTCCTATCTGTAAACACAGACTCCTGTATTTATTCCATATGAACAGTGATGTCTTTTTTCAGGATCTATTGATGCATCCTAATCTGGATATATTCTCACTATAATGTTCCTGCAGCCTTTTAGTAAACCTCTGCTAAAGTGTTTCAGAGAAAACTCTTAGGGGCTTATCAGGGCACAGTCCTGAGTATACTGACAAAGAGCTTGGGTAACTCAGTGCTAAACCTCTTCATTGAGAGGCAATTCTGCCACCAGGATAGTCATAAAACTGTTGTCTTCACAGTTGTTTATTCTCTTTCTGGAAGGTTGGAGGGTTTTGTTGGATTTTTTTTTTTTTCCTTCTTCTGCATAAATCTTAGTTCCTATTAAAATGGTTTTGCCATGGGATAGGAGAAAGCTTCACACCTTTGGCCATTAGGAATATACTGATCTCTTGGTGCAGATGTATGGGAGGAAATGTGTGAACTCTCAAAATGTGAAGGTGTTAAACTTTATCAAATGGGCTCTCCTGTAATCTCCTGGAGACCTGCTGCTATCCAGTGCAGAAATAATTTCCATCTGATTCTTCAAGTGGTGGTGGTTGGTGGAATTTAAGCAGTAGGGCCCTCTGATGATTCCACCTGAACTTCCTTTTAAATGCCAGGTGGGTATTTGATTCTTACATGGAATGAACTTTTGTGTTTAATAATAAAACATACCATGTGTGCTTAGCCTTGTCACATAATTAAGAATGTTATTCAGTCAAAACAGTTCCCAAACTGGGAAGATCATTGTAACTGAAAGCATATGTGGCTGGGAGAGAGACTCAGCAAAGGCAAATCATGAACTTAGCGGTGTCCTATATATTAAATGTTTTGCAAAAGATTGGAGCTAGGGGAACAAATAATCCAAGTAAATGAGTAAAATTCCTCGTGTTCTTTGAGGGGAGGAGATATTGTTTGGCTTTAATCCAAGAAAGTGCTTAAAAGCATGTTAAACTTTAATGAGGTAAATACTCTCATCTCTGTGGTGCAGAACGTTTAGGCTTAATTTTAGGCACATGCTTAAGTTCTTTGCCAAATTGGGGTCTAAAAAAGAGTTATGCTTTTGCATTTGAGAAACAGGAATGATATCACATGACTTCTATATTTAATCACAACTACTGAAGGCAGCTGGGATTTTGAATACAGAATGCTTATAGCAAACTGTTCTTGATCAATCCATAGAGAAATACTCAGAGGGAGAAAAAATATATACAGTAAATTTGAATAATGAACAATTTTGAGGAAATTGCAATCTGCTTGCAGACATTTGGAGAGCAAAAAAGAAGCTAAATTTCTTGTTACTTCGCTGTGATCTATTCTCTTGGCTCTAATTAGAAGGAAGTGAGCATTAAGAGAACCCAGAAAATGAGACTACTGTGGACTGAAGTGCCCAAACAGAAGACCTTAAGTTGGAAGGGGTTTTTTTAGGTGGATTATTTTTCAGTGAGTATTCTTTAAATAGGAGGGGAAAAAAATGGTGCTTTGAAATGTTGGCTTGAAAGAAATGCTAACTGTATAAACAAACAGCATTGATGCTTGACAAATTTGACAGAAAACATTTGTGTTTTCTTTGGTATTCAAATCTAGAAGTTTACTATAAGTGTTAACTACTGCAGTTAACAGCAGACAATATTGTAATTTTTTAACATGTTTTCTTACTATATCACATAAGTATTTTCATTGGCTGCTTCAGCTCAGACTTGTTCATTACTTGCATTTAGTTCCCAATACAGCAACTCATTCTACCTTTGAACACCTTACATGACTGACGGCTTCTGTGTGAAATACTAAAATGTAAGACCTGTCACTGTCGTTTCCTCTAAACAAAGCTTCTGGCCATCAAATGCAGGGTCATACCTGGAAACTATTTACATTCAAACACTTTCCTGATCTGGCCAACCCTTACTTTGTAAGAGGTCCACAGTGACAGTCTCTCCAACAACAAAACTTGCTCTTTGTTGTAACAGGAATACTCATTTGTGGAAAGCAGAACTTTCTCAGACTGGTGGTGAAAAAAAGTCTGTAGGAGTGCAAAACTATCACATACTCATGTGCTCCAAGCTCAAGGCATATTTCTTCAGCAGAAAATACAGAGCAGCAGTGCATGTTTTTATATATATATATATATGTGTATATATAAAGTACACATTACCAACTGATTAAGAGAGTAAATGGAATCTCTTTTCTCTTAGCACTAGTATTAACAACCCAGTGTAACCCATGATAAGATTGCTTTTGGATTAATTTTGTTGATCTATTGTACCAGGAAGGAGAGTTAGGCGCTGCTACTTTGCAACTTCCATGTGCTTGTAATCCCAAATTACTTTACACTTTTTAAAACACACAAATAATTTCTATTATGTTTTTCGTCTTTCCTATGCAGTTAAAGTGTGTAGTGGGCTGAGTGCTTCTTAATTGTTTCCATATCTCCTTCTAAATACAACTTCCATTCCAAATTTCCAGAGTTTGTAGCACTTCTTTTTGTAATCACTGCATCACCACTTTGAATTCTCTTACACAAGCTCTTTCTATACACAGTTATTTGGACATGATTGTGGTACATGTGTCTGAATACTACAACTGGGCAAAAACAGAACTGAAACAATTTCTGCACACACACACCCCCACCCACCCCTGTATTTATAAATTAAAAATCTGTCTGGAATTAATAAAGTTACATCAGGTTTTTCACAAGCACAAGTGATAGATTTTAATCCAGTAGTTTGCTCTGTTGATGAACTTCTCACAGAGGAAGTGGTGCCCATTCTAGCTTGAACAGTCTTAGGCAGTGAATGTCAGCACCTCATTCCTTCCTATTTTCTCTCTCTACCAATGACATTCTTGCTCATGCCACTCTGATCCATGTTTTTTTCCCCTTGATTTCATTCATTGTATTGTAGTCTTGCAGGATTGTTCTCAGGGTAGAACAGCTTGTTGAAAGGTGTTTATAATAACAATTACACCTAGTCCAATCACTAAAGCGTAATCTTTATCTTAATCAAAAAAAGGGGAGGAGGGAGGGGGAAGAAAAAATATACATCACAAACTACTGCAAAGTTCTGCTTGAGTTATTTTTCAATTACAGCAGGTGAAGCAGAACGAAATTGTTACAGCCATTTATTGATTGTGTTACTATCCATTAAGGTACAACAGAAGAAGTCCATCATATTGTGTAACAACTTAACTATTTAAAATAACAAAGGCTTCCTATTGTTTCCCTTTTTGCTATTATCCTGACAAATACATCCTGGTTCTGTGCTAGAAATCAAATTTGGGCATCATACTGAAGAAATTCTGTAGTCAAGTTGACATTATTTCTGGTATAGCTACTGAAATCCTTCAGCATTTTCATTGAAAAATGACTGAAGCAGAACAAAGGTAATGAAATATATTAATTATATTAATGATGTTTTACCGAAACTGGCTGCTTCCTAAAGAGAATGCATATATAATTGTAAGAAGAGATTCTATCAATGAGTAGGTGATTAACAGATAATACTGTCACAGTAGTAATTTTAGCTGCTATGAACTATTCAGCCATCTAACTGACAAACCCTTTGAATTTACACCATGAAGAGCAAAGTTTATCATGTCTTCTAGGGTGGGTGGATGCTCTATGCTAGGGAGAAAGTCAGTGGAGTTGTGTAATGAATGGCAGATTTAATGAGTGATATTGAAGCATTTAGATGTTGGCGTCAGCATGCTGGAAGACGAGTGTTCTCAGTGCAGCAGCAAAGAGATTCATAAACTGGGTATTAAACTGAAGCTTGTAGATATTGTTCCCGATGACTGGATACCAGCATCCAGAAGCAATAAATAATAATATATCATTGCAACTAAGATGCAGTAGTTGTTGTCTAGTCCAGCATAAGTCTGATGAAGAACCACGCAGTCTTGAGCTGGCTGCTAAAAGTTCCCTGTAAATAATGTGTGTGGGGGTACATGTGTGTGTTTTTTAAGCACCTCTGCATCTTCTTGGCAGTCCAGTGGGAAAGACTTTCTGGACCTGTTTGGCACTGTGCTAAAAACAACACGTACACCCCAGAGAGGGGAAGATTTCCCCTTGTGACAAAGGGAAGTCCTGCCCTCAGCAACACCAATCGCCCCTGCTTAGGGAGGGGTCTGGGAGAACAGTCTTGTGGGCAGTGTTTCTTCTTATTGTAGGCTGCAGCAGTTTTTACTGCATAGGATCAAACCACAGTATATCAGACTGGTGTGGCATTCAGTTTGTTTCATGCTTTTTCTCATGAGTTCTTACTTTCACCCACATACAGCTTAAATTTCCTACTCAAAAGGAAAAAAATAAATCTTATGAAAATGAAGACGACAAATAAGATCCCCATTCTACTTCCACCAATGCTAGCAAGGAAATTATTAGGACAGGAGCCAGAGTCCTTTTCCCCCTAGTACTGACCATGTCTTAACCTTGTTGCCACTTCTTTTCCCGTTTTCAGTTGTCAGACCATTCTTCCTTAGCACTGAAAATCTTGTGGTGTTGTGACAACTGCTAACATGCAATATCCATTGCCTGTTGCCGTAACCACAACTTCTCTGTTTGAACCTTTTCACTACACATAAGCTTCAAGTTTTTTGTACCTACCTTCAAGTAAATTAGATTGTCTATTTTAAATGTCCATGTAAAGACAAAGCCACGTTGGCATTCAGACTACAGCATGGCTTTGTTATATAGTTATTCCTGTTCTAAAATCCCTAATGATCATTTTCTGTTTTGAAATCAATGGAAAGTTCTGTTGCCGGTTCCTGCGTCCTGCCCTGCTGTCGTTGCATGTTTGTGCTCTTGCAGCGCTCAGATGTCTTTTTTTTGACTTGTACAGTAAATACCTGTCAAACCCCTGAAGTTGTTTCAGAAAAAAAAAAGGCTTGATCTCCATAATTGATGCTGAAATGTTCAATGTGAATACTAGCTCTGTGTGTGGATGGTTTTGGTTTTGTGCAGTTTGGCTGAGGAACTGTCGTGGTTTAGGCCTGCCACACAGCCCACTCACTACCCCCCCCCCCCCCCCCCCCCCCCCCCCCCGCCCCCCTCCCTCCCCGCCCGGCCCTGTGGTGGGGGGGTGGGCGAGTCTGTCTCTTTTCTGTCAGGTG
>WYDI02029801.1:0-23016 GCA_009867235.2 Psittacus erithacus
CTTGGTGTCATCGGCAAACTTGCTGAGGGCGCACTCAATCCCACTGTCCATGTCACTGACAAAGATGTTGAACAAGATCGGTCTCAACACCAATCCCTGAGGGACACCAATCCCTGAGGGACACCACTCATTACTGGTCTCCAGGCCATTGACCACAACCATTTGCATGTGGCCATCCAGCCAGTTCTTTATAAACCAAGTGGTTCACCTATCAAATTGATGTTTCTCCAATTTAGAGACAAGGATGTCACGTGGGCCAGTGTCAAACACTTTGCACAAGCCCAGGTAGATGACGTGAACTGCACACTACCCCTGTCCATCAGTTCCATAGCCCCATCATAGAAGTCTACAAAATTGGTCAGGCTGGATTTCCCCTTAGTGAAGCCACGCTGGCTGTCACCAAGCACCTTGTTTTTTTCATGTGCCTTAGCAATGCATTCAGCACACTGAACAGTTAAGGCCAAGGTCATAATCCATATTTCAGGGTAGTGAATGACCTAGAATTTATACAACTAATCCCATGGTTACAGTGACTGACTTCAGCCAATGCAAAAGTAAGCTGACATCAAAAAGAACGCTCCCCTCCAATCCTGCTTCAGAGCCCTAGCACTGGTGCAGCCAAGCTAGAAGTCAGACTGGTTATATAGCCATACTGAAAATTCAACACATGGTTATTTGCAGTCAAACAAGTAAACTAAGCTCAATCATCCTACAAACACATAATCTCCAGACCTGACACAGGAATCAACAAAGCACATAGCCAGTGAGTGCTGAGGGCAGCAGGACTAGAACATCCATTTGAGTGGTAGCAGTGTCTTAAGAGAAGCTTACAGTAGGTGAAAATGCTTAGTGAAACATCACTGAAAAAAAGGAGACTGTGGTCAACACCTCAATTTCTTGCATACAATGGCAGTTTCTAATAAAAGGGAAATTTATGTAGCAAAGCTTTCTTAAGTTGTAGTCTGAGTAAATGTGCATGCTTACTAAACCAGACTATCATAAATCTATGTTCTGCTTTGGTAGCAAGGCATGCAACCTTGCTTTCCCACTGGAAAAGTAAAATAAATAAAAAGGCTAAGTATATTTAACATACCCCTTCCCCTGAAACAAAAGGTTGCATGCACACATCCTGAGACAAGGATGAGGGGAAAGAATGACGAGTCACCAAAATTAATGGTTTAATGAAGTACTGGAAGATATTAACTACTACAGTGATGAGGGTGGAATAAATACTACAAAAGGACAGCTACAGGCTACATAAAATCCACCACATACCTATTAGCATAGCTACTATGAAATCTAATAGCTACTGTTTCTATTTATGAAAACAGACCTCCATGGACATTGGTAGCAAAGGAGATGAAGGACCCTTGATGCATGTGTTTTGTTACTCTTATTTTCAGGAAGTTTGTGTTTACCTGAGGCAAATACAAGTGTGGGAAATAAATGACATGAGTATTAGCTAAATTGTTCATTTGTTCCATGTCTTTTTTTGTACAAATCATTCCTAACTAAAAGCGACAACAGTATCATTGGATTTGTGTGACTTAAGTCTCCAAATGACATGTTTTACTGCTGCTCATCTACTTACCAGAGCAGCCAAAATAAGAGGGAATGGATAGAGCTGTTGAGCATTTTTTATTACTACTATTTTACAAAAGATGTTTGGGCAAGAGAAGAAGTCCAGATACAAACTGGAGTTACAATCTTGTGTATGTTCAAAACAATAACTCAAAATGCAAATTTGCTACCCAGAATATTTACTCACAAGCTGACTAAATTAAACACCCAAATTGAAGGCCCAACTAGTGCCTGATTTGTCAGCATTATCTCTCTCAGTAAGCAAGTAGGATGTTTAAAATGCCGGTAAAATATACATTTGTGAGAACAAGTCTGGTGTACACAGAAGGCATAGCACGTGCAATTCCCACAGTGACCACAGTAGACAATCTCTTCCAGTGATCTTCATCAGCACAGTTTCTTGATTCTTACCAGTGAGGTTGGGCAAGGGAAAATTGCTTTGATGGGCGAGCTGCTGGTTCCACCACTGCTGGGTGGGTTGATCCTTTTCTCCTTCTGGCGCCGGTTACAGAACCAAACGCGGATCACCTCCTTCTCCATGTTTAGCTGGTCAGCTATCATGGTGATCTCATCTGAGGTAGGCTTTTGGTTCTGAGAAAAGAGAATAGTACTTGAAAAGCTGTGAAATTATATTCTGAAATTTTACATTAAATAGCTACTTCTTCACTAGGCAGAAATATAGATGGGTCATTTATACCCTGAATCTGGTCAGTGGTACAGTAGAGATGGATCATAATAGATACTTCTGCCTTCCATCTTCTTAGTTACAGGAACATTTCTACCAACAGGCAACTGTATTCCTCAAGATGAGTGATGAAGACTAAGCTCACATGCTTCTCTTTGAGAGAAGGGATCTGACTTGCGAACTAATCCTTCAAGGAATTCTAGATCTTGATAAGGAAATCTTTCAGCATCTCTCAAAAAGGAATACACAAGATTGCCTATAGCAATAGCCACATGAACCCCAATTTGTCTAGACCTATAATGAAAGACAGGTAGATTGAATGGACTACTTACACAGGTTATCTGTCCATATAGCTACACAAAGTGCCGAACAAGAGTAACCTAAGGCGAGCTATAAACCTCACATTATGTATGCTGGCACTGTCACCCCATTTATCCATCCTCAGAAAGGGTAATCTGTTTTTCTGCTTTTTGATGTGCTGAATATCAATCTTAGATCTATGGCTCAGCACCTTGGAATGCGAAATCACAAAGTCAGCAAACTGCAAAAACTAATGAGGTGTTTTGAGAAGTTCTGTGTTCTTCTGGTTGTTTTTTTTTGTGTGTGTGGTGTTGTGGTTTTTTTTTTGTTTTGTTTGGTTTGTTTTTTTGTTTTTTTTAAATGGTTTAGGCACTCATGTCTGCTTCTTGGCACATCCTTCGTATCCACCTTGCTTACAACAAGCAGTTTTCTAAATAGCACAGTAATGGGTTCACTCTAATAGATATGATAGTTAAGCAAAGTTTCTTCATTTCTATATAGGCTGAGCAGTGCAACAGGATCACTGACCTCCAGGAAACTCTTCTCTAAGGCCACACGTATGTTGGTCTCTATGCTGGTGCGTTTCTTCCTCCTACGGTTCAAGCCTTCACTCCCCAGCCCTGGAGAATTCAGGGCACTTGGGCTGGAGAGAGTTGAATCAGATGAGAGGTTTTCTGAAAAAGGAAAGCAACATAAATCAGGAAATTTTATTTTATGCAGTGCAGTCTAACACAAATGTTCTTTACTTGTGCAAGGTGTGTTAAAACCCATTCTGTACCTATTCCAGATATATAGAAATTTCTGAAGATCACATGCATTAATTAATCCTCCTACTTGGAAATTACAATACATACTTAAAAGCTACAAGTAAGCCCAGAGGGCATGCTCTTCTCCTGTATGCTATCAGCATACCTTTTGTAATACCTATACAAAGTTTGTCCCTCTTATCTCACCCTACACTCATTCACTGCATGCCATAGTTTAAAGAAAAAAAAGCAGAAACTGATATCCATGAGCCACAGAAGTCACAACCAATTACAAAAAAATCTGAGCAGCCTGAAGTTTCTTCTACCCACTCTGCAATACGCTACAGGAAGAGGAAATTCTTAGCCAGCTTCACAGTGTGCAACCTCTTCTCTCTGGAGATCTTAGCAGATACTTAGTGCTGTGCAATTCTACCGAACAGCCTACACAGATAGCAGCTCCCCTTAGCTACACTAGGTCTCTAGCTCTCAACCCCTAAACCTAGCTTTTTGACCCCACAGAAGAGCAAAGAGAGGACACACGTGACCCTAATTTGTAGGGGTTAATGCAAAATAACCAACAGGCAGGTACAAAATTATTAACTATGACTGGAGATCCCTCACTGCACTGGTGTTTGTGGGTGATAAGCAGGTGTCAAAGCTATGACCATTCTTGTAGGGTCAAATGGGCAAGTACATTCATTTCATTACTTTCTAGATTTTTAATTTTTTTTCAGTAATGGTATCCATAAACATGCTGAAAGCTCTCTCCACGCTGAAAACCCCACACAACAAAGTTCTGTAACAATAAGTTCCAATGTAATGTAATAGGAAGGATAATTGGTATGCTTCTCCGGCCTACTTTTACCTAAAAGTAGACTTTAAAGTCATCTTAATGTTTTTCCCAAAGATTTTCATGAAAATGAATCAGTGCCAAAGACAATGGCTCCCAGCTTCCAGCCTGTGAAGGGCCCTGACACTATTTACAGTCCTTAACTTAAATTTACAGATCCTAATATTTCTTCTAGCAGGAAAAGCACAACTCATCCAGCGTTGCTGGAAGGTTTTGGGACTACTGTCCTTTGGATACATGTGCACATGTGAAATTCTTCATGTTTTCTATCACAGATCTAGATTACCTAAAGGTAACTGCTGCTACCACAACAGAATGACTCTTCCTTGTTTCAATGCAGGACAAATTCTCAATGCTGCATGCAATTACTTTCAAAATTTCAGAGAATACTGTAGGCACCAGCATAAAGCTCTCTTCACTTTGGTAAAAATAGAAGGGCACACACAGTCTGTGCCATATGTTTGGCAGATCCATCAGTTTTATACTATACATACTTGGAAGAAAAACTGGCTGACAGCACTCTTAAACACTTTCTATCCTAACACATAGCACCACCATCCAGCTCCTTTTGCTGGTGGAAGGAAAAAAAAAAAGAAAACATAAGAACACTGTCAACACTGTCATTATTAACAACTTATATCCCAAGAAAAAATAATCCTGGAATTAAAAAGCAAAACCTAACCCACAAAAAACTCTTCTATGGGCAGAAAGAAGGTGCTTTTAAGGACCCTTGGAGAGAGCTTAAAAGAATACACATAGTGGTGTAGGAGGAAATGAGTGCAATAAGCTCTGTCTACTGAAACAACAAACCATGCAATTCTCCCTCTACTACACATCTGGAAAAGAAAGCTGGAGGAGGATTAGAAGTTACATGCATGAAGGAGGAAAATCATGACACATATTATACCTCACCCCATGCAATTATTCAACTGTCTGCAAAACACAATCCTGAAAGTTCATATTGGAATGGCTTTGGATGAGAACAGGCACATGAAAAGGGAAATATGGACCCTTACGCCTACACCTTTATTTGTCCCATGGACAATTACAAAGACTGGTGGCTTCATAAAACTGTAAGGGCACAAAAGAAACAGTTTTTCACAGTTTTTTAGAATCCTACTGATTTTGGTAGGCCGGTGAAGAAATACAGACTCATTCACCTGCATCATTGAGCCACTTTTCCAGAAGTGGCTTTAACTTGCACATGTTCTTAAAGCTGAGGTTCAAGGCTTCAAAGCGAGAGATGGTAGTTTGGCTGAAGTCATTTCCATAGAGTTTGCCCATAGCGAGCCCAACATCACCCTGGACAAAGAAAGAGAAAAAAGGGATTCACTAACATAGGCACTTCCAAAGCAAAGAATCCTTTCATATTTTTCAGTTCTTTCAGTGACTCCACTGCTGCATGGAATTTCAGTTTCACAGAAACTTGCTCAGCGCTACCAAGATTCATGCTAAAGCAAATAATCATAAAGAAATGTCAAGCTTCAGTCAGTGCAACCATGTAACTCTTCCCGGGAAACCCTCGACGCTTTGTCTTCTGAGCATTATCACTGAGTAGAACATTCCACTGAATATTAACATGTAAATTTTTTCTTAGTTGTTTAAAATAAGTGAATGCTGAGCTCTCGTCAGGAGCATATTTAATTATCTATGTACTTCACACTGAAAAAGAAAAGTTCAAATAAACAGAAATGCAGTGAATTCATGTTCTCTAATTCGTAGAAAACGCCCCTGAAAAGATGTCTGCAAACATATGTCACATTTAAATAGATGCAAAAATATTCTTATCTGAACTTTTAGCATCTTCTGAGGCTCAAACCAAACTTGTCCTCACAGATACACATTTCAAAGTGGACAAGAAGTTGAACCATTTCAAATGAACCATTTCAAATAATGATTAACTGTAGTCTTCACTATCACTACCCATCTGTCAAAAAACTATTCAGGAGATTTACAGACAGATGATCCTCTCTTTAAATTTGTTATTGTTCTTCAAAACTCAGTTTTAGCTAGCTATCAGACATTCTGCTTATCCTAATGTATACATACACACATCTATGTAACTTACACTTGGAAAATCTTGTTTAAAAAAAAAAAAATCAATCAATTCTTTATTGTGGACATTAAAAACACCATCATATCTTCTTGTTTTGTTTTAAAGCTGGAAGGTCCTGCCTTTAAAAAAAAATTAATTATTTAAGTATGCTATTTGGTCTAAAGTAGTTTAATTTAGATTTTTATTTTTTAACACAAAAAAGTATGAAATTCTAGAAGAGACTGAAAAGCTTGAGCATAATTAGTGGAGTTTAATTGCAAATGGGTTGGATTGTGTGTAAAGCTTGCTTTCTTTCCTCTCAGGTCAGATCCACAACCACATCTTGATACAAGTATACTAACAGCATGCAGAGTGGCCACATACAAGCGAGGAAGAAAACAGCCTTTGGTAACCTAAGTAAATTGTGCAGGTTGTGTAAAGAAAATAATTTCCTTCACAGAAGAGGAGCAGAACAATTGGTTTGTATGCCCTTCAACCACAGGAAACACGTGAGAAATCACATGCATATCTCTACTCATATGCATTTTAAAACTCATAAATCATTCCAAAAGAAGTAACATGGATACTTTACTGGGTTTATGAAGAAGAAAACCTGGCTACGTAAACCATTTTAGCGATAAGTTGATTTATATCTAGGCAGGAAAGAGTTATGAAATGTGCTCTAGTCCCCCAGCTAAATTTAATTCTGGTATTTATGTTGTTCTTACTAACATCTGCTGTCTGATTTAAAATGGACAGTTAACCGTTTCATTGTCAACAGTTTTCAGTACTAAAAGGCGGCAGCATTTAAGCTGTAAGCAAATGAATTTACATATTGGGGTGAGAATTTTATAAATCGGGGTGGGTGCCTGAAAGAATGGATGAGACAGAGGATGAAGGCACCATATACATATCTGATCTACTCTGTAGGTTGAATGAAGCTTTGGTACTGAACTGAAACAGGTAATAAGCTACATTATTGTTGTGTGTACTGGTCTGTCAAGAAGCTCACACACACTAGCAGAGGTAATAACACCTTTAAAGGAATAAAACTAACATAGTCTAAAATGTTTGCTCACACAGCTTTCATCTGTGCTGACCAATTAGTCACATACCTGCAATAACGCTACGGTGCAGTATGCTCATTGTGTCTTTATGTCAAACATGGAAAGCAATTAAACAAAAGGATTTGAATCTATCACCCACTTTTCAGGGTGGGAAAAGAGACAGAACTGCAGAAATTCAAAATCTGTTACACTGTTCACAAGACAAAATGTAGTAAGTTATTAGTTTGCAATGCAAACTAAATCTCACAATTATTTTTGAAACGCAGGGGTGGCATGAGTCTCAGAATGCTTACAGTACCACTGAAAATAAATTTCTTTTATCCTCTGAAAGGCAGTCTATTTATTCAACTATAGGAAACCAAAGCAATAGGGGCCTCTAATTATCATCCAATTAGGCAATTAGGTACAAATTATTTGAACTCCCTAATTACACACATACAAACTCAGAGCAGGATAGGAATGCTCAAATACAACTTTATCACTTTCTCAAGACTCCATCTTTTTAAAGCTCAAAAGTAAATACTGAAATGTAAGCCTGAGCATTTGTGTTCATTTTTCCTCACCATGAAAATTCGTAACAGGGTCAATAAAGTAGGGTTAACCCATAATTTAAAAGTCTAGTTGAGCTTTTATAATCATCACACAGCAAGGCAGATTAAACATAACTAAAGATCTACATGACCCTCCTCAGTAAGGCTACAGGGAAACTATTGTATTTTATTCTGTTCTGCTCCGCTCTACTCTATCCTTTGTGTGTGTCCATCACTTGTATTTCTGTGCCTCCCTCTAGTGGAAAGAAGGGAGGGAAGGAGGCACACATGCCAGCAAACCCTATTTTACTAAGAACATTCTATTCTTGAGTTATAATTAAGGTGCTACCTGGAACTTTCATTATGAACCCTGATTTTTCAAACATGTAGGACTTTGCCAGAAAAATAAATCTGACTTCAGCACACCTTCAGCTAGAGTAGATTTGCTCATTCTGGAGAACAAATCGTGTATGTTGGATTGACTGCTCTGAGCTCAGACTTTTAAATACCTACTTTGACTTCTGCAAGCTATTTCTTCTAGCAAAAGCACACCTATGCTTACCACAAACTCCTGCCAAAATTAATTGCTTACCTGGACAGATATTTTAATTATTTTGGGGAAAAAAATAATTTTGATATTAATAAGAAAGAACTCCTGGATCCAAGCAGCATTTCCCTTCACCAGAATAACAGGACATATAAATTCACTTTATACTTTTAATTGTACTTCTCATTTAACCATTTTCACGACATTCAAGATTACTTTTCTCCTGCTCTGTGGATATTTCTGAGCTTTTAAACAAACCAAAACAAACCGCAACTCCAGCTCACCTCTGTAAGGAGCGAACTTTAAAGGTGACAGTCCTTTCAGGTTTTGTTTAGGAAGCTTAGCAAAAGCATTAAATACAGAAATCATTGATATTTAATAGAAAAATGAGCTTGAGAGATAAAAACCCTCTGACATCCAAAGCAACTGCACAGTTGTGATATACTTTTTAAACATGGAGTTAATTGTGCTGCATGATTTCTGGAACTTTGTACTTCTGAAGATAGCTTTAAAGTGCTTTGCCCCATTCATTTTGCATTCTATAGAATGAATAGTGCACATGCAATGACATCTGGCACTGGTAAATACACGTACCTGCTGGGAAAATGGCTATGCTTTAAAACCAACAGGGAAGAAGACGGATGTGTGGCTTTTTCTCTTATTTCTTAGAAATCCACTACACAAAAGCCAGAGCATAACCCTATTTAAGAAAGTTCTCCTAGGAAAAGGTAGAATTGTAGACTTCGCTCCAGACTTGAAAGATGAGACCCCAGATTCCACACTGGCAGGGACTAAGTTACACAGTCTCACCTGAGTGAATCCAAGTTTGATCCGTCTTTGTTTGAAAGTCTTGGCAAACTGCTCAAGCTCCTCAAGGTCACTGGGCTCCTCCAAGCTGGGAGTGTCAATTCGCTTTGGTGTTGACTGGCTCTGTGGAAGTGGCTGAATGGGGGTGGCTGCTATTGTGCGTGTTGGGGTTGCTGGCTATTAACATAGCAAGGAAAAGATGAAAATCAGACTTAAAAGAATAATCAGCAAAAATTCAATTAAAAAAAAGATGAGATTTCTGTGAGAAAGATCAATGAATTTGACATGTCCAGCAATCTGAAAGTTCCTGCAATTTATTTAGATTCCTCCCAAGAATGAGCAATCACAATCCAGAAAACTGTATTAATGTGACAGCCTTTTAAGAGCTCTGTCAGCACCAATTAAAGAGACGCTCAATGCAGCAGATAACCAACAACTTTTGCTTGCTGCAGAAGCTGCTCAAAAAAAAGGCTGAATGCTCTCACTTAATATAGTTCTATCATTTACAGACAGCTTGGCATTCATCCCCTTTTAATCATTTAAAAATTGAATTTGCTGCTTGTGTGAAGTGGCAGATTGTCATCAGCCCAAAAGATTCAAGTTTCCTATTTAGTCTTGGAACAGTAAGCACATACAAGGTGCAGCAAAGATGGCAAGTTTCCCTGAATGCCATCTCTTGTGATTGACCCATCTCTTCCAGTAAGAAAAAACTACATCTACCTCTAGCCCTTCTGTGGATATTTGCAACAATAACTATGAATGTACTGGTGATACAAGAAAATGAGTAAAGGTAACCTGCATAAAATAATTCCTTTTAAGTCACATTTTGTTTCTATATAAAAGGCTAATTTTCCACTAAGTCCACGTGAGGTTCACTATTCCTGAACATGGGCAGAACAGCGTAGTTTACTATGCAACAGTAATAAGAATCTGAAAAAAAATGAGCATCATAGAAAATATTCACATGTGGACAAAATAACATCTGATATTGCACAGTTCAGGCTTTATGTGCAACAGGAACATCAGAAATGCATTTTGAGTGTATAACTCTACCTTCTTCCATGCCACAGAGGAAATGAGATGCAGAGATAAATCATTTACTCTAGTAAAATTCTACTCAGCTCAGCTGTGGCTCTTAAGCAAAGGCGACTTCATGCTTTTATGTGCTATGCCCAGTTCTGAAACTACAGACTCCTTCAGGGCAAATAAGAACAGCCTCAAGTCTACACTATATTACAGTACTATGCAAAGTCTAAGCAAGGGTCCAGAAATGGCTGTTCTAAAAGAAATGGCCTACATATAGCTAAGTCTTCACACTGCTCATTATGCTGTTTTTCTTCTGGATTAATACAGTATTTTGCAGCACACAGCAGATGGCAGAGGGAGGTCAAGATCTATAATTCCATTTCTTGAGAAATAATGTCATCATATATGATCTTTCTAGGATTGCAGATATATGCGTCACACTATAAAGATTTTTAATATTTTTTAATTTACATTAAATAGTGGGTAATTACTGCAATATGTCTTTACTGACTTCACCTCCTTTAGACAGTTTATTTTCACTTTGCAGTTTTGATACTTTTTTTTTAATCCAAGTGTAATCTTTAGTAGGGAGCCATGCTGCTGAGATATGAACTACAGAGGTGAGACAAATTCCGTTTTCCACATGGTGCATGAAAAATACTATAGGTAATATAATAGAAAACGTAGTTTTCTACAATGTTGATAGACTCAGGCATCTTATTACAGACTAAAAAATTCTTACATGTAACCAAGTTGGCAGGAAAATACCATACATGGTATTTGCAAAACAGCATGCAGTCATGCAACTAAACTGCACAGTAAAACCCAGAGTGAAGCAAAACTAAATTTGCAGGCACATGCAACCTTAAAATTGCTTTTCTTGCAGTCTGAAAGCTTAATCATAGAGCTTTAATATTTTAACATCAAAATCTACCAGAATATTTTAATGTATTTTTAACAATCTCCTCACTTTCACAGAAAGTAACTAGTAAGACTGGCAATGACTTAGCAATAATAGCAAAACAACTGGGCTACAATAAAGATAGATTACCACTAAAATTTCTAGAAAAAAACATACTTGTCATTAATCCTCTTTATGGGCTTTTAAGGTAGCCCATTCCTTGCTCTTCTGAATTTCACAAATTTGCAGATCGTCCAAAAAGTCTTACAAGAAATCAAATGATGCTCAACAGCCATTAACTCAAGATATCAATCATGGAAATTTTCAGCTAAAAGTAGAAATTTAGAACCTTAAATGCATGAAAAGAGGCACATTAGGGTGGACACTACTAAAACAGAAAAAAACTCAGAAGTCACTGATAACTCAGTTCAACACTGAGTCAATCTGGCAAGACAAACTCACTATTACAGCTGCAATACCTACTCTGGTAACTATTACAAAGGCTCCATTCACTTGCAATAGTTAAATCACCTCAAAGCAACTTATAAATTGTAGAAATAAGCCTGACCTGCGAGGCAAGGGTAATGCTTGGCTGAGACTGCAGGAGGTTGGCTTGGCTTTGCTGAGGTAGTTGCGTTAAAAGATTCTGCGCTTGCAGGAGACCTGGAAAAAGAAAAGGGTGGGCTGGATTTGTCATTTTAAAAGACTAAAACATGAAATGAGATAAAACAAGGCTCTTGCCAAATAATGGAAAGTTACAACAATTTGAGATGCAAGCCTTCATTTCATCCCTGCATAGACTTTAGACTTGGAACATTTCTGCCCAAAATCCCTTAGCGTTTATGGAAGGGTAAAAAAAAGAAGTCCACACCAGCCTCTCCTGCAGAAAGAGTTTGCAATGATCTAGGTTATCCCAGTTCTGTGTTCAGAAATCATTTATTGCTTCTTTCAGCTTACAGATTTGGGGTAAACCTCTTCCTGTAATGAACAGTTGACCAAGAATTTGAGAGCCATATAAAAATAAACAACTGAACACTAATCAGATCAAATCCAACAACCAAATGCTAATCAAAACCACAAATCTGGCTCCTTGATCACCCCTTCTTCCCCTCTGTATTACCCCATGCAAGCTGCCTAACAAGAAGGCAACTTTCCTTGGCAAATGTAAGCAGAAGACCATGCCAGAAGACCAAATAAGCCCAGATAACCACTTCCTGGCTGAAATAAAGAAGAAATCTTTTGGAAATGTAATCAGAACTTAAAGCTTAGGTAAGATACTGAACACTGCTTAAACTGCGCAAATAAAATAAACATTACAATGAATGTATGAAAACCTGCGCTATTATGGAAAAGTGACAACATTAAAGAACAGTTGGGACTGATGCAACCACCAGTTGCTGCTGTTCTAAAAATAAATTCTCACAGTCCACTATTTGTATGGTTTATTAAATTTCTCAGGAAATTGAGATGTAAGCTTGCGTCTATATATTTTAACCAGAAGCTGATTAATTTTTTTTAATTCCAAAATTAGAATTTATATATTTTTAATGTGTAAGGATCTTGACAAAAATATACCTAGTTAGTCAATTCCCTCAATTTTATTGTTAAAAATATTACTGGTATTCTTTAGGTAACTCCTGGCTACGACTATCAATTTCCTCTTATTAATTTAAAAACCTGACTAATTAAACCTATGTTTAGTAGACATCTTTAATATACCAAGTTCCTAAAACCAGGAGAGAACAATGGCACAACAACAGATGGACACTACAGGCACTCAGAGGACAGAACACCAACTAAGTTCCACTTAAATTCTGTAATTTGAATTTGACATGAGCTGTTCTGGCTCATCAGCTGTCTGATCAACCAGAGCACACAACTCGCAACCAGCTACCTCTTAGTAGAACACAGGCAGGAAACACAGGAATTTAGGACTTGATAAATACCAAGTGAGAAACTGGACCTTTTGTGCAAGGTTAAGGCCATAGGAGACACAAAAAGAGGGACTACCAGGGGTAGGAAGAAAATGTATTCTCAATGAGGGATACACAACTACAGAATTGTCTGCTGACAGTAATATTGCTATTATTTTTTCAAACAAACTGTTAAACATGTATTTTAAATAGAATACATTGCTATCAAATGTCAAGATCCACAGAATAAAGCCAGATGTTCATGCAACATAATAGCACAGTATAGACATCAATGTAAATTTGTTTTGCACCACATAATCAACATGTTCCATCCGTGTTTTTGAAAAGCCACCGTGAGGGAAGAGAGCAGCTTAAGGAACTTTGAAGACCAAATACTTGTTCACTTGAAAGATGACTTCTGCTGCCCCAATCTAAATATTAATTAGTGAACAATCATCCCCAAGTGAAGAGGTTTTGACCTTCATTTAATGACAGTGAATTTTAACTGATAACTTGAAATAGAAAGGGGCAACCCATAACACTGATAATGTAGAGCAGCCAACCAACAATAAAACAAAAAACAGGCAGCTGACAGTGACCACATTTGACCTCTAGTGCACCAGTTACACCACAGATCACAAGTTACTGACTCATCTTATGACTGTAATCAGAGTCATTAGGACTGTCCTTTTGGGATATTTTTGTCCTCAAAGAAATCCCAGAGGATGTTTTTCTGGCAATAACGTTTTTGCTGGAGAACACAAAATGACTACGTTTTTCCTCAGTTTATTCTCCCTCTGAAGTACTTAGCACTGGGGGACAGTATAAAATATTCTGAATGTGTTTAATCTACTCAGTTTTTACATCAATTTATCCTATTTAAGAGATACTGATACAAGGTTTCTCAGGCAAAAAACTGAAGAACAAGTTAGGTCAACCTGCAGTTGACTGAAGTAATAATCAGGGCACAGGGAGCTGAACTGTTTCAGCAAAGCATGTATCTCTTCCACTGGTTTACAATCTTTCCAGACAGTTTTCATGCACATACTTTGGACTCTTGGTGGCTTCCATGCAGTTCTGTTCTTTGCAAACATGACTTGTCTAACCTTTATCTTTGGGGTGCTTTTTTCTGAGAAGAAACTACTGGTCCCCACTTCCACTGAGGAAGACTTCAGTGACTTAATTTATAGGGCACATAGGGCCAACTATATGATGCTCCAAAAGAATGGAGGAGATAAGGATTTATGCAAAGTTATGATGCTTTAGATGTTTTGCAGGTTTGGTTGGGGTTTTTTAACAGTTAAAGTAAATGCATCCACCATCATCCAGGACTCTGGACGTATGTGTCTTGTAATGTCTACGAGAGTATTTTTTTTGGTCCAAGGCAAAAAACTCTTCCTGACAGCCAACGGACTAATCTGGAGTTTAGTTCTTACTAAAATTAACAAAAGATAAAACAAACATTCAAATGCAGATTTTTTTCAGCATAATTTTTAAAAAGTTGGCCCAGAAGCATAATGCATTCCTATCTGATCTCCCAAAAGAGTGATATCTTTTTTTTTTTTTTTTTTTAAATCTAAAAAGAACTTGACTGCTTATTCTTTGCCAAAGCTGTTCATCTTCTCACAGACATATCCTGGAAGTTAGCTTGCAAGACAAAGCCATTAAAATGTCATAATTTGATTAACTGGAAACAACTGAAAGGAAAGAAGGAAGGGTGTCATACCACATGTTACATACAGTGCTATTTGTATTAACTTTGTTTATCACTGTTGATGCAAAGAACCTTCTGGGCACTTTGGTGTACTCCATTTTATCAAATTCAGATCTTCCAAAATGGGGACTTGTAGCTGGAATTATATTGGGATCCAACACAACAGAGAAAGTACTAACCTACCCATTCCTACAAATCTGTTCCACTGAGATGTTAAGCTGCTGCATGCTGCTGCACTTTTTGCTGCATCCAGGTATCCTTTAAGATAGCTCAGGAACATGACACAAATGTGCTGAAGCTGCTGCACTGTGGTTTTGCAGAGTATCATTTATCCATGCAAAGGTGCTGCCACACTACTTCAATGAAAAGTCAGCATTTTTACCCGTTGATGCTGCCCAGATGGTTAGAAGCAAAGACTCGATTTCAGAGGACATGAAATACTAGAGGTTTTAATTCAGATCTTGGTAACGGGTATTTGTAGCACACGGGGAAATGTCAACATTTAAATTACTTCTCCCAAGTTCTTCCTCATTTCACTTCAAGCTCTCCCCTCTTATGCACGGACTCAGCTACATTTTATTCAACTGCCATGTCAACAAATATGCTGTCATCAGGAGTCTCTTAATGACAATGAAATCCTGGGTCTCCTCATCTGCATATTGAGGAGATCTAAGCACTTTCACCTGGTTCACAGAGGATATTATTAACAAAACGAGGAAGAGTCCTGTAAGGGCAGTACAGGTGCACAATCTCAGATGAGATGAATGTTTGTCCATTACAAATTTGATGCATCTGAGAAGAAACACAGGAAACTTCAGGCATCTTCCTCCATCTTCACATTGGGTGAGGAAGCTGCGCTCTGATTTATGGTACCAGAGGCCAGCAGGGCAGGTATCGATGTTTAACATTTGTTATTCCATTTTAAAAAATGTTTGATTGTTTTTTTTCAGTGATACAAGTGAAGTCTCAAAGTCTGTTGGACAAGCGTGAAAGAAGAGAACAGCACTGGATTTGGCCTGCCATCATTATCTCAGGTATTTTTACAGTAAAATCATAAACAAGGGTTTTAATAATAAACAGGAATAAATTGAGAATAGGTAGGTCCAGTTTCAATGTTTAAAGCTACGTAGTAGCTTGTCTTCCACATTTGCCATTTTGGATACTTACTTTGCAAGTACTGATTCCAAATCCCCTCTACAATGATGCATTCTTTTCTCATATCTTAGCTTCTATTTGCAAGATTAATTTAAATGAAATGAAGGACCATTTCCCCTCTTCATTCAGATTTTACCGATATGATTTTTATTGGCAATATCTTCTGAGTAGAAAGGCAAATAGTCATTTGATGAGGGTAACATTTTTAAGAAACAGCTATAATTGTAGTAAAGGATGTTGAATTGATTATTGTAGAGACAGATCTATTAGATAGGAGAACAGATAAAAGATGTATAAATACTGTACAAGGTGCTACATTCCTGCCTGCGACCTTAGCAATAATATGTAGACAAGAATTGCCCTGAATAAGAAATTGTTCCAAATTTCTGTTTCCATTCAATCTCCTGCATATCTGCTGAGTCTTGAAACAATTCCTTCAGTTACGATGTTACCTATTACCAAACATGAAAAACAGGAACTTCACAATTTGTTTTACCTCAGCCAGATAATAACCAGAAATCATGTGGAAAAGATGACTACATCAGACATATGACAGTGCATTTAAAGGGGGAAATTCACATTTGCTGCTGTGAGCTATGTGTGTTGAAGAAAGATAGCAGAATAACATCCTCATTGTTGATTAGTATTTTAGGTATTGAATTTTCTAATTTTTTTTTAAGAAGTTGGATCTAAGCCATGACATTCAACCCCTTCCAAGAATCTCAATATGATTGCTGATGACTGTATTACTCTGTACACCATCACCTCTTCAAGTAAAAGAAGCTTCTCTCTACCTTATGTTTACATTTTTTCTACAATCTTGCTTAGAGATAACATTCTTCATTTCCCTTAACTATTCTGTGTATTAAAAACCGTATTTCTCATTTACATGATTGGCATGTACAAAATACATAGTCTGTAAAGCAGTAGATTTCTTTCAGAACAGACAATCCATACATAAACCTGAATTTTCATTAGTTATTAAATGCATGCATACATACATATATATAAAGCCATATGCAATACCAATGAGGCAGCAAAAAAACCCTGAATGCCACTGGTTTTAAAGAAACCTCTATGCTACTTATTCAGAATATTATTGCTTTACGAAGTTGACTAATGTACAAGTAGGACTAATAGGACAAGAAAAACATGGAAAAGCCAGCTGCAACAGCAAACAACAAAATAAAAATACACACTTTCTCAATCTTTCTCGTAAATAATAACATACTGTTTGAGATCTTCTAACAATAACCATGAAATACTGCACAAAGCCATACCAAAAAGTGATATAAGGGATATTATGACATACATGTTGCTTTATCATTGAGTGCTCATGAAGAAAATTGGATCCATTCAAGCATTTCAGTTTGGAAGATTGTCACACACTAATGGCCTATGGTCAGAATATAAATCTTCAAACATTTTTGAGCTATTCAGTTGTCCAGGCTGCACATTAACAGTAAAAAATGGTGTTTCTACACACACTGCATCACTGATGACAGCAACATGCAGGTCTTAAATTGCAGTGAAGAAATAATTTTCAGAGATGGTCCTTCAAAAAGGTACTATGAAAACCTCTCTGGTAGTTATTCTACTTCAATAGATTTTTTTTAAAGCAAACAAACAAATAGCTTTCCTTCTTTTCTATAATGAAGGCAATTTATTTTGAGAGATTAATATAATTGCTTCTGTTAGTTTCCTTTTTTGTGAACCATCTTCAGAGATGCTTTAGAAAACCAGCAGGTTAGCTGAAAAATGTAGGCATTTTTTAGAAAAAACAGTAAGTTTTGAAAAACAATGCTTTTTTTGTTGCTGTTTCCTTAGAAAAAGAAAGCTGCCTATTTTAAAGAATCCTTGAACTAAATTTTGGTTAAGTTTGAATTCGTCTAGAAGAATATGTCACACTTGTAAGTTCTGCTTCTTTCTAAGAAATTAGTACATCACTAAATGCTTCCATAAATAGCCTTTAAGCTACTTTCTACCAGTGCCGGCATAAAAGCTCTCCTAAATCAAGTCCTATTTTTAAAAAAGTTAATTTTGACTAACACTTTATCCAAATGTGAGAGCATTCAGACAGTGTGAGGGATTCAGCACAATGGAAAGCCAGTTCTATCCAATTCATAGTATATAAGAAGGAATGACGCATGAAAAAATCAAAAGAAGAAAATGAAGTACAAAGAGCTGCTTTATAGGACAGCCGGGCTCTTGAGGACTCTTCAAGCATAACAGGATTTGCCTTCTGAGCTAGAATCTTTGGATTACCAGACCTGAACAACTGAGTAGAGCTCACACAGAAAAGAAAGGGCAGGGGGAAAACCATTTTTGTACATCAGCATAAGAGACCACGGCTAAATGCAGTTTTCTGCGGACATCAACAAATAAGGTGCAATCAGTACTCTGATTTATTACAACATTAATGCATTAGTACTTAGAGCAAAGTTACTGTACAACATCTTAACTGGTTGGGCACAATACCACCTATCACTGCTCTGGTTTGCCTTTAGCATGTAAGCCATACCTAGTTTACCACCAAAATAATATTTCCAGGAGGAGTTATAAAAAAAAATATCAAGCCTTCTAGCTGTTTTCTCAAGGTGTAATTATTATTTCAGTTCATGACAAAATTCACTATACCCGCCTTAGGCTTAAGGACTTTTCTAGTCTCCCACAAGGACTCTTGATTTTGTCATCTTTTTCCAGCATGTCCTGGTTTTGGCTGGCATAGTTATTTTTCTTCCTAGTAGCTGGTACAGTGCTGTGTTTTGGGCTTTAGTCTGGGAATAATGTTGATGTTTTAGTTGTCGCTAAGCAGTGCTTACACTAAGTCAAGGACTTTTCAAATTCTCACCCCACCCCACCAGTGAGAGGCTGAAGGACACAAGAACCTGGGAGGGGGCATAGCCAGGATAGCTGACCCAAACTGGTCAAAGGGATATCCCATACCCTGTGACATAATGCTCAGTATATAAACTAGGGGGAAAGCTGACTAGGGGCTGCTGCTCAGGTACTGGCTGGGCACCAGTCACAGCAGGTGGTAAGCAATTCCCTCTTCACAAATTCTCTCTTGCATCCCACAGCACGCAGGGGAAGTGAGCAAGTGGCTGTGTGGTGTTCAGCTACCTGCCAGGTTAAACCACCAGTCAGTCTTAGCATTTTGCGTCTAACACCCAGAAAGTGACACTTCCTTTTGAGTCTCCTAACTACAATACTGTTATTTCCTTTAGGGAATATCAACAGTTAGTGAAGGTGTATCAACCACCTCACTGTTTCACCTTCTCCTCTAAAAATCTATGTATGACTTTCTTTCCTGGCAAGGACCACTTACCCTGCTGCCCCTGCGGTGTTTGAGAGATGATGAACTGTGCTGGCTGCAAGTTGGTTGTTGGATGCACCAACACAAACTGCTGCAGGTTGAGATTCTGTTGCTGAAGCTGCTGCAAGTGCTGCAAATCCTTAAGGAAACAGGGGAAGGGGGGGGGAAGAAAAGGGGGGACAAAAAAAGAAAAAAAAAAAAAGGAAAAGAGAGAGCTGTGTGTTAGACATTTAAGTCAGCCATGACTGCCAGTGTAACTAGATTTCCTATCAACCAGTCATATTCTAACACTTAAAGAGAAATGTGGATGTCCAACACAGCAGTCTTGCCACAGACTACTGAATATCCTTTACACTGGCAATTGGAGTTTCTCTGTCCTTTGTAAAGCCAAACAAAAAATTGTGTATCAAATAACCCAGCAAAGTATTTCCAGCACTGTTTTGCTTTAACAGAAAAGAAAATCAGTTCCCTCTCTCCCCACCCCAAATGCAGTAGGTTTCAAATACTTTTGAATTATCAGCACCCACATTTTTCAGACTTACTTTCTGAGGATACAACTCTGCTACAAAATTAATTGTTGACAAATCAAGCATATTAGCTGGGAGCTATTCTGTTTATAACAACAACAATCTGCAATTACCATTCTAATCAGCAACAGGAAAGTAAAAAATTACAGCTTCCTAGCTTGCACTTTTCAGGCCAAATGTCAGAAAGTAGCTAACACAAATAGCAAATAAATATATTTTATTAGTTTTAAATCAAATTACAATAAGCTTAATAAACATGGCTATAATTAAAGATTAAAAAAGATAATTGAAAACACTGCACTACTGTAGAACCCTATTTTTATGTATGTAAACCATTCAGAACTATTAATTCTCTATTATCAAATGGGTGGTCTCAACATAAATGCTAATCTTTGAAAAATGCTAATCTTTTCCTTTCATCTTCTTCAAACACAACAATAACAACAGTAACTGAAATTTGAAAATGGAAGCACAACGTGAAGCTGGCCAACATAACAGAGGTAATCTATGAGAACTATTTACTTGTGTAGAATCTTTCTACCTTCCTGGGAAGAAACTGTTTCAAAATACCCACCAAGCAGATGGATAAAAGCCTGAGATACTGCCCAAATGTAGAATTTCCCATTAAACAAACCAAACAAAAAAACCTCCCAAAACTCTAATTCTGATGAGTTACTCAGATACTGGGGTACCCGCCTGCAGACAGATGCCCTTTTCTGGGTCTGACGGTGTCAGAAAATGTTAACATTGCCAGTTTGCCCTTAAACACTGCTCAGCCTTGCTGCCTGAATGGAGCTGCTAGTTTTAACATACTTGATAAGCCACACTAAGACCTGCTTCTTAAGGCCCGTAAAGTCGCCCGCGCGCATTTTGACTGATGCAGGTTACTAAGTACTCAAGCAAGCTGCACAGCCAGCAGATGTGAAAGGCCATTAACTGCCAGAGATGGAAAGTCAAGACAGACTGACAAGAATAACTTTTTATTTACACAATACAATCATTTGCAGAATATAGTTATCCAACTATGACCTTACATGATTTTTAAACTGTTAAACTAAGACTTCAAAGTTGCAACAATCTCCTGCTGGGGAAGAGAGGTGGGGAGTATCAGTGGGTAGAAAGGAAGACTAGGGAGGGAAAAAAAAGAGTCGATTAATGAGACCACACAGAGGCATTATAAGAAAATGACTACTTAACCTGCATTACGAAGACACTGGCCACCAATCACTTAGGCAACTTGATCATGGTAAGTCAAAAGCATGCAATGTAACAATATGGTAGACAGACAACAGATGGACTGACCAAGCAACGCTCTTTAAAAAATGAAAACTTACATTTTATAAGAGAATGGTAATATTTCAAAAAGTGCCTGCCAGCAGAACAGAGTGTTTTTGAAGTTGATGGTATTGTTTGCTTTCAGAAAATTTGAGAAGTACTGCAACCATTCCTATGAAATCAAGGCAAATATCCTTAAAAAAAAAAAAAAAAAAAAAGAGAGATATAACTACTCCAGTTTTTACCCAAGAACTCCAAATTTCTTCTGATTCGTGCTATGAAGTTAGATCAGTCAGAACTGTCACTAAAAACACTTACTTCTTCAGCCCAAACCACAACAGCAACATGGACCTCCATTCATTTATTCACTTATTTCCAATGTTCTACTGGCTACCTTTTCAGGTTGAGCAGACCCCCTAACACAGAGGGGCTCCTGCTGAAATGGATGCAAGGACTAGATGCAGAGGAAGAAAAAAAATAGAAAGACTAGGGCAAGCTGACTAAGGCTGTGAACACTGGGTGCAAGAAAAATCAATGGAGACTGAAGGATTAAAATAGAGGTGAATAAGAGAAAAAGTAGAAATACAAAAGAGTTGGGAAGAAATTTTTGAAGGAAAAACTGTGGACAGAAAAAAAAGACAGATTTTCTGTCTGGACCTCCCCCACCAAAAGCAAACAATCGAACACACACGCACACACACACACACAACCATGTAGATCTCAGATGATGCGAAGTAGTACTACAGTAGATGGAGTTATGTAACAAAAGAATACAAAGAAACAGTGGTAGTGTGTTTTTGAGATCAAAAGAAGAGAGCTTTCTGCTTAAAACTATAGTACTCACAAAACGGGGTACTCAGCTAAGACATGACAGCTCTTATCATCAGGCTCTTACACTTTAATATGAGAAAACTGTTTTCAAATTGAAGCCTCAGGGATAACTAGTATAAGCAATCTTATTCTGTGCATCTGCGTTGGTAAATGGTATGATAGCTGAGTCTTGTTTAAATACAGAAATACAATTCCATAGCACAGAATGGAAACGATACCTCCAAGGCTAATCACTCTTAAATAGCCCCTCAAATTAATTTTAAATCCAACTTTATTTCTACCTTGGGAAAGTTTTTTTATTTAGTTAATTGAAGCATTACAATACATCTCCCAATGGCAACCATGCAAACAAACCTGACACTGTTTCCTTATACCAATATTTTTCTCAATGGCAAAAATCTGTCTACTAGCACAAGCACACAGAAAAAGACAGAAAGACTTTTCGGGAAATACGCCCTTCTTATAGTGCTGCCTAACAATTTAGAAAGATCAAAACAATCCAGCTCCTACCTTGGCAGAATAATCTGTCAAGTGATGCATCTTGACATGAAGAAGTATCTTGGTTTTGTTTTTTAAAGTCATCTGAAGTCCTAAATTCATCAGGGGCTATAGCAATAGGACAAGGGGTGATGGGTTTAAACTTAAACAAGGGACATTCAGGTTAGATATAAGGAAGAAGTTCTTTACTGTAAGGGTGGTGAGGCACTGGAACAGGTTGCCCAAGGAAGTGGTAAATGCTCCATACTTGGCAGTGTTCAAGGCCAGGTTGGACAGAGCCTTGGTGACACCGTCTAGTGTGAGGTGTCTCTGCCCATGGCGGGGGGGTTGGAACTAGGTGATCTTAAGGTCCTTCCCAGCCCCAACCATTCTACAATTATCTCTAGCTATGACTTCAGAACTTAAGCATCTTTGACATTTTGAGGTTTATATCATATAAACACTGATCATGGATCCTGAAAAAAAGTAACTTTTACAAAGAACTCCAAAACTTGGTAAAACTGTTCAGCAACAATTTAGCATCAGCCCAGCAGCAGCACTAACCTCTTACCAGACTGCTGCAGCTGATAAGCTGACATTAACTGAGCACACGTGAAAGACATCATGCTTCTGCAATTAGTTAATTAAATAAGGTAGTGTCCTGGGTTCAGCAGTAGCAGTTATTTTTTCTCCTTCTTAGTAGCTGGTGCAGTGCTGTGTTTTTGACTTTCAG
>WYDI02029802.1:0-57128 GCA_009867235.2 Psittacus erithacus
CCTTAGTTACTGGACTGTTCTTATCTCAACCCATGGGAGTTACATTCTTTCGATTCTCCTCCCCATCCCTCCTGGAGCTGAGGGAGGGAGGAAGGGGAGGAGTGAGTGAGAAGACTGCATGGCTGGGCTTAAACCATGATACCATGTTCTGCCTAGTCTTTGCTACCTTCTGCTTCACAGGTTTCACCTTTCTTACCCACCTTCAGTTGGCATTCTGCATCTTTTCTTCCTAATCAATAAGACTAACTTGAAAACATATAAGGTGCCTTCAGTGTATTATGCTGTCATTTCTATGTAATGTGGTCCAGGCATATTGTCATATTTATCACTTGTCAATCAGAAGTCCAGTACTGTTCAGCTGGGAAGTTTATTAGACTTTGGGAAAACAGCCACTGTGCCCTTCTCCCTGTTGCACTTCTGTTTTATACTGCATTTACAAGTGTGTATGTGTGGGGAGGGAGGAGCTATTTGTATAATACTGACTCTGCTGGCCAAACCAAGGATTTTTTTTTTTTCCTTTCATCTGGACTGTACCAAAGCATTTAAAACTCACTTTTAATTTGTCCAATTCAGTCATCATACAGTATTTTTTTCAAAACTTGTTGCAGTTGGCTGGTTTTTAGCTTTGCTTCTTAGGAAGTAGAAGTATTCTTGGTGGCACGTACTGAAGACCTGGCTTCTGTTGCTCAAGGCATTATTTAGTTGAGGCCACAGTGATTATGTAGAAAAAGCCAAGGTAGATGGAAGCCACAGTAGCCATCAAAGCTAAGGGATGAAAATTAAGTTCTCCTGGTAGTAGTGCCCTGCCTCACTTAAGACTGAATTAGTGCCAGCAGTGTGGCACATAAGGCCTTTACATGCTGGGAATAGAGAATTTGTTTAATATGAGTAAGCAAAGTCATTTTAGAAGGGTAATATAAATAACACAGGAGTGTTGATGTATCTGATACCTGAGAGCCTCTTACATGATTTTTTTCATGCAGTCTTCTGATTATATCCACAACCAAGATATTACAGATATATGTATCCCTGTGAAATGCCTGGGAAGCAGGAATTGCTGGTCAGTTGCTGTATATCAGAAGTCAAGTACAGAAGAGTTAAGCAGCTTATGTAACCAAACAAATCAATGCCAAAACTGTGATTTAGGCCTAGCTCTTTCAAATCTTGTATTGAAATCCTAACCTGTCAACTACCTGTTCATGAACGTAGTGAAATACCTTTCATTCTATTGAGAAAACTATGTCAGCAAATAACCCTACCTCTGCAACAGAGTATGTTTTTAATACAACAGACCTTTGTGATCTTGTAGAAGGCTCATCCAGTACTTTCAAAAACACTTTTCACATCCCCAGTCTCAAAATATAACTTAACTCTTACTTCTAGACCAGTTAAAAAACATTGTGGTGCCAGCTGCTACCGTCCTTTTACTTGTTGGTCCCTGCTTTGTCCATGTGTGTCAAACTACATGATTACTCAATTACTTGAAATCCTACTGACTCAAATACTGTCCTCTTTTCCTAATGCATTGTCTAACTGATTTCAGTAAAATCTGCCTAATGCTGATTTAATACTTTACTGTTTACAGACCTGGGCAGTCAGTGCATTTAATTATTTAAACATTAGCAAAGTAGAAGTTACCTGAATAAATTCTATGCCAAGCAGTCTGATAGCATAAAACATTCTTGGTCTTTCATCCACTTGGTTACATTTGTTTTCTAAAATCCAGCTTTGAAAGTAGGTACATGGTTTCACTGCAGTACTGTAAAATGCTAATGAAGGATATTGAATTATCCCCACTGAAGCTGGCCTCTTTGCTCTTTTACTTTCAATCCATTCCATTTATCATCTGCAGCATATTCCTATCTCTTCTATTACTCCCAAGAGTTTCTAAATCCCCATTTCTTGAGGTATCATCAGTCTAAATAATCCTGTATAATTGACAACTTTGTCAATAACTGGCAGTGGCAATTTACCAGAAAGCACAGTTTAATATTTTCCTTCTTTCAGCTTCCAGGAAGATAGATACATCTGATCTTTCTGCTCATTACATGTCTCACTGTGTTTCCCCCTCATACTGTTTATTTGCATATGTAAAACTTAAACCAGTTGAGTCCCTTTTTAATTTTTTTTTACTTCAACCTACTACATTCCTCTCTTAATGCTTTTAGTCTTTATGTCAGGAGGATGATTCATTGCCATGTATTATAGCAGTGTGCTCCCCCATCTCCTCCTGGGAACACAGTGCTTTACCTCCACATAAAGCTTATCTTGGTTATTATTCTCTAGGAAGACTGCTGCACTTGGGGCAAAGTACTCTTAATGTAACCAAGGCACAATAAAAAGTCAAAAAGCTGCTGAAGAAATTAAGTACTTGCCTGAAAGTAGGAGTCTGATATTTCTCTAAGGTGCTGGCAATTCATTTCTTCCTAGCCGTTTACATATTAGCTTTTCAAGTTGTTGTTAGTGAGCCATGAAGAATTTTGCTTTCATTTATAAATGATGCATTTATCTGGTTTTTTATTGTTTCAAGAGGTGGGAAGTTAGAGTGATGAAGTAGTCTACCATACCATCTTACTACAGATCAAGGCCCAGTTTTTGGAATGTTTTAAATAACACTTTGAGTTTCCAAGTCTGAACTAAGGCAGGTGGAAGGAGAAATACATGGAGTATTAATTTAGCAGTGGGTCACTATAGAAACATGTTGTAATGAGAACAGTTAACCACAGACTTAAAAGAATGTTGGAATGAGCAGCAAAGGGTCAGAGTGTCATTTTGTGCTGCTCAAATAAGAGTTGTCTGCCTTAAAGTAATAACTGGGGTTACCAAATATAATTCTAGGGTGGCTGTCATTAAGTTTCCTTTTTCCTCTTGCCCAGTAGGTGTGCAGTGCACATGGGGAGGGCTGCAGCATGTTGTTCCTTTGACCAGCTTTCACTGCTGTGGTGTTTTGCAAACCAGGATGCATTGAGGCATAACTTATAAAAACAATTCAAAGCTGTCAATATGTGTTAGGACATACTTGGTGTCCATCTGCCTGAAAGCAGGTTGAATTTTCTAAACCAAATTATTAATATGGAACCTCTGTTTACTGGTGCTACTTTCAATAGCTTGTCTTAAAAGGTATGAAGTTTTCTGCTTCTTTTCTGATGTTCAGAAGGTCCGTGGGGTTCAGTCTGATAGCAATATCACTGTGCATGTTCAGCTGAAGCTGCCACCTTCATGACATCTCTCGGCCCTAGTTCACATGCCCTCTTGCTGCCTCTCGCATTCAGTTTTGCTGCTGTTGTTTCAGGTAAGTGCCCTCCAGCAGGATCAGGATCTTTGGAGCTGTTTCTGCTCTTTATTTGTCACATCAGCATTGTTGCTGACACTTATGTCCTTAGATGCTACTGCTTTTCTTTTTGCTGTTTCTTGGGCCTGACAGCTCTTTGAGATGCATTCATTGTGTAAGGGGGGGGAGAAGGAGGGGAGGGAGTTGTGATACAATCTTTGCAATGGGAGGGCAAACCTGTCCCTTCCACAGCTGCTGCAGCAGCTCTGTATAGCCCTCTGGTATTTGCCCTTTAATGAAATGCCTCCTTTTGTCTTCAGTAAATCTGACAGCAATCAGCTAGCACATACGTGAGCTCATGTTTCTGCTATGGGGAAAGACTGCTATTAGCTATTAGGATGCACTTCTGAAAAGACAGTTTTCTTTATGTTCTTAGCTGCCTTTTTATAATGAAAGTGCAATCTGGTACTAATCAATCTGATAAGTTTATGGGTTTAGGGGAGAATTTTTTTCTTTTTGTTTAAAAAACCTGATTATGCTCATCACTGGCTGAGCATAAATGCTAATACATAGAGGGGACCAGCCAGGTGAATTGCACTTGGCTAATTTCACTTAATGAGAATGTCTGATTCTGCTCAGCTACTTCCTCACTGAGTTCAGGTTCAGCTGCAGACCAAGGAGCCTTTTGTTAAATATTTTTAAAAGATGATCAGAGTACAATGATGCTCTCAAACTATATGACTTCCATTTGCTATGATTGCTTTCACATACAGAATCATATGGTTTGGGTTGGAAAGGACCTAAAGAACATCTAGTTCCAACCACCTGCCATGGGCAGGGACAACTTCCACTAGACCAGGTTGCTCCAAGCACCATCCAGCCTGGCCTTTAACACTGCCAGAGATGGGGCAGCCACAACTTCTCTTAGCAAACCTGTTCCAGAGCCTCACCACCCTCACAGTATTGACTGGAATAAATTCTCTTCTTTGTTTAATACAGTGCCAGGCAATATTTCTGGTGAAATATAAATGTGAAATTAAAGCATCTGAAAACTAATTTGACAATAGCTGTCATTGCATTGTGGATGTGTGGTAAGACCAGTCTTTCAGCAGCCAAATGCCTGTCTCTGTAAAAGTAGGGTGTAAGATCTAACTGAACGCACCTTTCAGTAGTTTGAAAAGTATGTAAATCCTAAATCTGCAAAAGTAAGGGAGCCTGTCAGTGGAGGTGTTGTATGCGTGTGTTATGTACTTAGAGAAATAAGGACCAAAAGAATGTGCAATACCAGAGCTTGCCATAAGCCTTTCTGCCAGCTTTATGGGCTTGCCATTGCAAATCTGAATTTGAAAGTATCTTCTTCTCTGATCTTGCTATAAGATAGGTCTTCACAAGAAACAACATTTTCTGCACAACTGTTCATATTACAAGGCTGCAAAGAAAAGTTCCATGAAAGTATGTTATATGGGAAATGGTATTTAATAATATTTCCTATAAAAAAACTTTGCTCAGCTGCATGTGATCCTTGCATCAGTGAACCTACTTGGTCTTTTTACCTGGGAAGGAGTTTAGTGAAGTGCTCCAAGCTTTACACACTTAGGCTTATAAACTTTAATAAGCAATTTCTGTTACTTCATTTTCAGATCTCAGCTACCTCCAGGGTGGGTTTTAGGCTTTGTCCTGTGGTTATCCAGTAGGAGGTGTCTTGAGTAGACTCTCTGAGAAACAGAATTTGTTTGATGCTTGGATTTGCATTCTGGATGAACTTTTCCAATCCTAAAATAAAGAAAATAAAACACTGGGGAAGAGGAAAGGGAATAATTTACATTGATGCCATTTATTGGGCTAGGAGAATTTTGCTTGGCTTTTTAGGAGTATATTGCTGCTTCTAAACTCTGCTGGGAAGGAACATGCACAGAATGGAGGGTGTAAGAGACTAGATATTTTATAGCACCTGCTCTGCTTAGTTTAGCACTCAAGTCAGAATGGGGAAAAAACCTGTCAGGTTTTCAAAGCCTGTAAATCTAATAATCTGCAATATAACTTTCACAGTTATTTTTTACTTGCTATCTGTGAATCTAGGTGGGGAAAAAGATATTACCTATGGCCACCTTAGTGTGAATCCTGAGCCCTTAAATGCCAGTCTGAAATTTTTTAGGAAGGAAAGATTCATCTTCTGAAATGTTAGATTCATGTAAATGACATTGATGTGTGATATAGAAGGAGTGTCTACTGATGCTGTTGGTTTTTAGAGTTTTGTGGGTTAAAGCACAAATTCAGGTGGAAAAGTTGATGAGCTGCTCCTAACTAGTTCATCTGTTCTGCCTTCCTGTCTCATTTAAGTCAATTGATTCTACAAAGGTAGCTACAGTTTGCCAGTATTTTTTCATTTTGGTGACTGAACTATTATCCTTCACAGCAAGTCAGAGCTAACACTTTGTAATTGCTGTGAGAGGCTGGCACATCCCCTTGACACCAGAGTTGGCCAACTGCAACTCCTAGGGTCTTGTCTTATCTGCAAAGCTTTGTCCAAAGCATTGTGAAGTCTCCCACAGGTTTCCATTACGCTAAATTGGCAGCTCTGGGAGCCCAGCCTTCAGCTTTTTGCAGCGGGAGGAGCTGCTGCCAGAATTGTTCATTCAGATTAGTGGATATGGTGAGAGTTTGCTCTGCAGGGGAAGATAACTGTGGGCTGCATTAAAAATTGCCTCAAAATGAGACACTTTCTGTGTCAGAAAAGAAAGTGTTAACACTCTAATTAGAAGGGAAATTTGAACTCTGAGAAACTCATGCCCATCATTTCCACCTTTCATCTCTGAATTTTAGACCTAGTCCCTCTGCTGTATTAATTTCCACTGTTGAGAAAGTGCAAATACCAAAAGGGAATGACACTTCAAGGCTTAAGTGAAATCACTCAGGAATGGTAAAATCCTGATTAACTGACTCACTCAATAGTACAGTATGTGAAAGGATAAATCAAACACTTGTTTTCTTTTGCTTTACTGTCTGTGAACAGCAATGAGCAGAAGAGACACCCATCGTTGTTTGTTCCAAAATGATGTGCTTTCTCCACAAAGGAGCCTTTGGTCTACTGCTACATGCCTGTTCAGTTTTAGAGGATAAACACAGCCCACAGTTATAGAGGATAAATAAATCTGTGACTTCTTAGTTGCAACAAGAAAATGTGACTGTAGGCAGGTTTGGCAGGAGAAAATAAGCTCTTGAGACTGCTGTGAAAGTTGGGTTGGCAGCCGAGGAGATAGCTGTATTTTAAAAGATTTTAGAGAAGAACTTGTCTTAAACAAAAAGGCTTGAACCCATTCTGGAGACTATGACTGCTGATTATCTTTGTGTCCAGTTTCATGAAGGACAGAATACTTTCCAAAAAAGAATGTCAGTCTTCTAAAGTAAATCAGAGCATATGAACCAGGTATAACAACCTCTGTGTTTTGTCTCTTTCCCCCAGTCTTTCCTGTTTCTAATAACCTACAAATTCTCATTCTAGATTAGATGCAGGTTCTTGGAGATGCACATTCCTCTGCTCTTTTGAAAAGCTCAAATTATCTTGTTGGCATAGTAATACAAATAATAAGAGCAGCATAATCATGGTTGTATTTGTTTTGTGGTTATTCTGAACACTAGAGACTTACAGTAATTATAGTACCATTAAATAGTAATGGAAGAAGTAGATCATGAGACTCTTGGAAGGAGATGAAAATCTTGCTCGGTTTTCTTCACTATCCAGGTGTTCCGTTCCTCTCTTTTTATGGCAAAAAGAGCAACCTAAAATGATTTCCAAACTGCTGGGTGTGCAAGGGGCCAAAGGTGCCATACAGAAGACAGGTTTATGTGGGAGAAACTGAAACTAAATTAATTAATTAACTGTTTAAAAATCAGTTTTCTGTAATTTTGGAATTGCACTGCGTCTGACTGCATTTGCTAGTCAGAGACTGCATTTAGTGCTCAGAGACAGGAATATAACTATGAAGAAAGCAGTTCTTCCATATACCTCAGTATGCTTCTCACCATGGGATCCGATTGCTTTATAAATCTATACAGCCAGTGTTATGACTACATGTGAATTTTTCTTGGAGTGAGTGTGCTGGTGTGAAACCGTGACATGACGCTGATACTTTACATTCCAGCCCTTTGTTTCATAAAACAGTACTCGGTCCCCCCAGTATCATGATTTGTATAAGCCAGTGTACAGTGGCATTTGTCTCATGTTTTCTTCCATCCTGTGTTCACAGTGTAAAGCTCCTGTTATGTGCTTGAAACTTCATGTAAGTACAAGGGATTAAGAACATTATCCATCTAGAAGCCAGATAATACTGTTAGTTGTGCTAAGACTTAAGGTGGCAGGGTCCACAGGGCCAGAGGGGTGTATGGGGTTTCTGTACTTTGCACATGACATAGACCATTGCCTTGCCCTTTCTTTAGGGTGGGTCTTTTTTAGAAGAAAAATTACTTCTTTTGGGTGTTTTAGTCTGCCTACTCTGTCATGTGGGAGCCACAAGGTCTACACTAAGCCCTGATTATAGTGTCTCTGTGGCTGTTGTAGTGTTTGTGAGGGAGAGATGATGTATGACTTTGGTTAATGATCCTTTAAAACACAGTGCCTCCAGTCCAAATTGGAAGAGAGCATCTGAAGGGAAGGACAGGCTGTGCATGATGAATACCTTTCCCTCCACACAGTTAGAGCCTACTCTAACAAATGCAAAAAAATGCAATTTCATTTTCTTTCAGCTTTTCAATTTCCTGCTAATACTTTTCATAGAGGAATTTTTTTGTCAAAATCATTATAATTTAAAGCCATATAAATTTGAAAGCTTTTAGAAGGTTACAAAGGTGAATTAAAATACCCATTTATAATTGTTCCTTAAGCATACTATGTTTGATTTTGGTTTTTTCCTTTACTTCCTCTTGTGTATAGTAAAGTTTCCTGACAAAGAGCCAATGAAGAGGATTTATAAACTGATTTTAGTATAATCACATTCTGGCCTGTATCAGTATTCAGGATATATTGCTTATTTTAACCTGAAGTGATGTGTTAATTTGACTTGGAGACAGAGTAAGATGTGGACACAAAGTAAATAATTTATTGAATTAAATTAAATCATAGCTACAGATCAGTGATTCTGCTACAGTGTTTTGCTAGTTAAAACAGAAAGCCTTGCTGTTTCTGCATGGGAATCTGCAGTTTATCATCTGCTGGCAGATAATCAGGCTTGTTACCAAACCGTGCACTCTCCAGTTTTGCCTGCAGGCCAGCAATGTCACAGGGACAAGCAGGGCATCATCAGCCCGGAACAACACAGACCCAGCATGGTACTTCCCCACCCCAGTTGCAATGCAGATGTTACACGCACAAGATCCTTCATGCGTTATAACATTTGTTTAGGTTCTCAGCATGCTGCAGTGGACTGACTGCTCCTATGTATTTATGTCTGTTATGCTCGCAGAAAAGAATATGGTTCATTTAGCAGCTTAATCCATAGGAATTCAAATTAATTCCGTTTAGACACTATTTTAAAACCCTGCTCTGATTTTGCCAAATGAAGCCAAGATGCAGGTATTTGGTATGGTCTTAACTCAGAGTTGGTGTTTTGGTCATCTTTATTTTTAGGAGGCATAAATAACGAAAAATTAACTGATATTCAGTTGTTAAGATTTCCTTTGTGTGTGTGTCTGCATTACAAATTGTTAATGTATTCTAGCAATCCTTAAGGTTTCTATACCAGCAGCAGAAAACTGGAAGAACTGGGAAAGGTTTGAGATGTATCTTGATGGCATGGTTGCAGGCAGGTTTCTGCCTTTTAAAATGCAGTAGAGTAGGTGTGATCTAAAGAAACAGAAATTAGCAGTTAAAAGTCATTCATGAGCTGATGTCCTGTAGCACTGTTGTGTGCCATATGCACGTGTAGCAAAAGTGGAGTTGAGCCAAAGAGCAGCTGAGTTTGTGGACAGCTCTGAATCCAAAGTCACGACGGGACCTGCTGGGATGTCTAGGATCCTCCCCCAGAGCATTAATGAGAAATACGTGCCATCTGGAGGGCTTTTCTTGCCAAGGTACTGAGATGCCATCTTTGTCTCCCAGTTCTCATCAATCACAAATAGCTTTTAAATAGATTTGTATTTCACCTTCAGTCAGATGATTTTGTCTTCTCGGCTACTGAGGGCACTGACTTTTCCATAGACTCTTCTACAAGAATTATTTTTATTTCTTGTAAGACATATTTGTTGCAATAGCTGCTCTGTCACTGTTCTCTTTCCATTTCCTGCACCAGGACATTCCCTCTTTCATGAGCTCCTCCCCTTACCACTGCATTTTCTTTCCAATTCCTTTGCTAGGTGCAACAAACCACTTCACAATTAATGTTTTAGAAGCTCAGATGCTTAACTATGTAATTCTAGTATTTTGCATTAAAATTTTTGCATCTACTTGACTCAAAAGGGAAGCACTATAGTACTTGAGGCTGGAATTTTACTCACTCTTGCCATGATTGTACAGTATGTGCATGAATGTTTCTAAAATCTGTTAAATATAAACCGATAGTACATTCCAATCAGTAACCATCACAAGTTTTCTTGATATGGAATCTAGTTTGTGTAGATTGCTCCCTTGTTTTTAATTCACCTCTCCTTAACTCAGTGTTAACTATCAAATTGAACTACCCATGAATCTTCGCTATGATGAGGCTGTCTTTATGCTACTTAAATTTTTGAAGGGCTTTTCTACTACACTCACAGGATTTGAGTCATTTACTGTTTAGTGCAGGTCTAGCTTTGAGAGCTTGCTGGGCCACAGAATCCCAGCTGTACATCTCTAAATACTATGCTATATCACTATGGAGTGACATAAAGGCAATGTTTAAATCAAGCCACTGCCTTCATAGTATCTGTAATGTGTTTCAAGCATGTGGCTTATAAATGAGTAACCTGAGCTTGATCAGAGAAGAATGTGTGTCTGCACAGAGCTCTTGCATTGAACTGATGTAAACTCCAGAGGTTTCAAATGCTGTATTTAAATGCTCATGCCATTAAAACCAGTGAAATGTTATTCTTAAATGTACTTTGTTTTGGGTCCCAGTGGCATTCATAAATCAAGGTAACTTGATGACCCTACTTGATGAAGGGTAAAACTTAAAAACCAGGACTTTGCTATGGAAAAAATCACTTTCTTTTTATTTTGTAAAAGGAGTATGTAATCATGTGGGGCTGGTTGCACTTGGCAATTATTACTGTTACTTTATTTTTTCTTGAGCACATTTTCAATAGAAAATGTATCATTTCTGAGGATTTTTTTTAGAAACAAACTTCAGACATGGCTTTGACCAAAGACCATCCACTTTCTTATCAACTCTGATCATGATAAACTTGGAATGTGTGGCCAAAAGCTATGTGAAATTTCTTATAGTATGCTTGGGTTATTAACCTTTACCTTAACAGTGCTGATTATAATCTTAAGTATCTAATTTATGTGGGTATATAAATACCAAATTGTCTTTCCTCACTCTGAACAAGAGCTTTGAAAAAACTTAGTGTCTTAATCATTCTTTTAGCATAGAACATGCTTCAGTTTGAAGGTGCTGCTTGAATCCTTGAAGATTATTTTTTCATGATAAGATTGGCCCTTGGTTATTTTTGTAGTTTTATAACAAATAAGTTTTTTCTCATCTGTTTGAAAGGTGAGTTGAAGTTTTTTTCTTTGGTGATCAGGAGCAGCTTTGATACTTGCTTTTGATACATCTTTTATTAGTGAAGCAAAGTCAGAATTACACAATATACAGGAAAAAAGAAAATAAAAGAAAAAATAAGGCAGTCCATAATTGTGGGTGAAAAAAGTCATTCAGCTGTTGAAGTACTATTTGAAATACAAGCATCTCTGTATTAGGAAGAAGAAAACATTTATATACATTCCTGCTAGTCAAAATAACACAAACGGCAGCCATTAGGGATGGCAATATGATTTATCCTGTTGTGTGTTTGTTAGAGTAAAACATAGTTATTGGCAACTTTCCTCATCTCTTGCAATAAATTTGCGTTTTATCAGGACAGGGTATTTATGGGGTGAGCTGTATACAAGTAAGAGTTTGGCATCACTGTTTCGCATAAGCAAATGGGGACTGACAACAGCTAAATGCAGTCTATGCTTTACTGAAGAGAAATATAGGCCACGGTAAATGCAAAAATAAACTCCAGCCTGCGGGGCCTAATGAAAAATAATCTTGAGAGGCAAGATTATTGTGTACCACCACAGTACAGTTGCCATCTACTCTCCTGGCAGTGCTGGAGCCAATGGACTCTGGTTTGACCTCTAGGGTTTACTTCCGTGCGTCTCGAGCCAGGCTGCATATTTCTTGGGTACCTCCAGGGAAACCTGATCTGCACTATAATCTTGCTTAACTTCTGGTCATTAGGGTGTCAGCGCTGTGCATATTTCAAGCAGGGCTATATACCTGTCTTCCAACACACAGGGACAAGGGGACAGATGATAGTAATTTTTCCTGACTGGCAACTGAAAGGCAAGGTTGGTACAGTTCTGTTCAGTTGCTCTAAGGTGCTCAGTAGCTGCTCTAAGAAGCAGTCCAGTTTTCCCTTCCTCCTTCCTCCATGTTTCTACCCCCTGTTGTTTGTCAGAGTTAAAGGTGTGACAAGTTGGACCAGTGAACAACATTCACTCAGAGTGTAGTTCAGAAGCTTTTTCAATTGTTTTCCCCTAAGGAATAGTGGTGGTGGCAGGTGAGCCCAATGCTTAAATTGGGTACAAGATGAATTTTCCTTCCAACATCTCAGTATAAGAAGTATCAGAAGCAAATAGGAACATGTTTCTTCATGAAGCAGAATATTTATTAGCAAATTAATAGTACAAGTTTAAATATATTCAAATACGTAACTGCTGCAATATATTCAAATATATTTAAACAGTAGATTAAATACCTTTTTTGTTCTAGAAGTTGAATGTTGATTAGATCAGAAATGACGCTTCTCTTCCCCGTCTGAATATTGCTACAGAGCCTTTTGAAAGTACTTCAGCTTCTAACTAACCTTTCAAAGCACGTCTGCACGTTTCTATTCCCAGCTGCAGCACTAGGATAAAATAGAGGTTGAATACCAGTGAACACTTGTAAAACTGCATCTCACAAGTCACGCTAAGATGATTTTATTTTTTTCACTGTGCATTTTCATTTGCCTTCAAGTATCCAGTGGCTGAGCTGTGGTTTGAAAACCTGCAGCATTTTTTAAAATGCTAGTTCAGAAATTGTATAGAAGCTCCTGGCTTTTCTTAGTTTTTTGCCACAGCACCTGTAATTTAGCATGGTAATTCTTCAGTATCAATTAACAGTCCATACAAAAGTGCTGCGCGTGTTCAGGAATGGATTTAGAACTGCTGCAAGAGCTGTATTCAGAACTTCTGGGATGTTCAAACTCTTGGTAACGTGGCAGTCATTTTTTAGTATGTAACACCTTTCTTTTGTTTTATTCATGATAATAATGATGTCTGAGCAAATGTCAGATGGAAGAGATCTCTTAAAGCCGAATTCCAGACACTGAATTTTAATATTTTCGCTGCAATCTCCAGCATAGTTAAAGCAAACAATTTCTGTAATGTTTGAAGTTGCAAATGTTAAAGCTACCCACCATCAGTTTTGTGATCTGTAACATACTTTAATGCACAAAGCATAACTGCAAGCAATACTTACTTTTATTTAGCTGACAGAAACAGTAAACTGGTCTTTATCATAAAAATACTAATCCATCTAAGTGGAAACTGCTGGAGGTAATATGTTTTGGATTCTATTTACTTTTCTGTCCAGTGCAAGGCATACATTTATTTAGAAATGTATTCCGTCCCCCAAAATTAGAATCTTTCTATAATTATTCCAAGGAAAAGTTTTATAAATAATACTGGTCCTTAAAGTTGAATGGAGAGCTCTAATGGTGAGGCAGAGAGAGTCAAGAATGTAAACATAGAAAATAGGAAGCTGCACTGGCCTGTGTCTTTCCTGGTCTCACAGCTGAGAAACTCAGAAGTAAGAGAGTTGAGATCATGAAATGTGTAATTCTAATTCATTACTTTCTCTTAGGCCATCCTAATCTAGCTGCTTCTACAGTTTGGCCACAATGGTGTAGATTGGTTTTGCTATTTTCTGGAATACTACAACTGGCATTTTTGGAATGTTTCACTGCACTGTCATGAAAACAGGCTGAGAGAGTTGGGGTGGTTCAGCCTGAAGAGGACATGGCTCTGGGGAGACCTTAAAACAGTCTTCAAGTACTAAACAGGGCTGACAAGAAATCTGGAGAGAGACTTTTTACAAGGGCATGTAGTGACAGGACGAGAGGGAATGGCTTTAAACTGAAAGAAGAAATTCTTCGCTGTGGGGGTTGTGAGGCCCTGGCACAAGTTGCCCAGAGAAGCTGCTGTCTGCCCCATCCCTGGCAGTGTTCAAGGCCAGGTTGGATGGAGCTTGGAGCAACCTGGTCTAGTGGAAGGTGTCCCTACCCGTGGCAAGGGGTTGGAACTAGATGAGCTTTAAGGTCACTTCCAAACCATTCTATGATTCTTTATTCACTAGCTGAAAGACACTAAAAATAAGTTACTGGGCTTGAGGAAAGACAACAGCTGAGACAGAGTATGTTCTTAGTGCCAGGTTTTATTTCAACCCGAGATGCTACTCCAGATGGTAAGGAAGAACAACATCCTGGCACAACCTGACTTTTGTGGCATAGCTGGCAGTGTCAGGCTCCTTGCAGAAAGAGATGTGCTCCCTTCTTGGAGGTGGAAGTCTTGGGATATCTGGCACTTTGCATGATTTTGCGTTAAAAGGGAATTCCGCCATACCAACTTGTAGGCTCTCCAAAGTGCACAGATAAGGACTTTGCATGATCTTAATCCCCCAGTGTAATAGCCCTGTTGTATTAATGAGGGTTAAACCAGGTGCATTTCATCCAGCAGAACTCCTTGAAGAAAAACAAACCTCTCACTGGAAGATTTCTAAGGTTAAACAACTGAATTCAAGGAAAATACTTCAGGGAGTAGGATATTAAAACACTGTATCAGAGTAAACAATATTATGTGAGAGGCAAAAAGCAGAAATACTTGGCAGGTAGGTGGATACACATCACAGTTTTTATCTCATAGGCTATGGGGAATCTGTATAGAGTGTGTGTTTCTAAGATCAACAGTAAATGTACCCTTTACCTCTTAAAAGCATCTTATGAGCTGGAAGATTCTGCTTTTGACTTCTCTATTAATTCTTTGTTTTTAAATCCAGATGCACTAATTTGTGCTTTTTATCACATAATGTCATGACTTTTACAACAGTCAGTGTGATGATTCTGTGTTTCTCTACAACAGCTGAAGAAAATGTCAAGTAAAAAGGAATGCACTGCTCTCCTGATGCAATTAGCCTATTGTGTAAATAGTGAAATAGAGACCTTTGACCCTATTATAGTAGAATGTCAGATAGTGGATTAACACTCCAGACTTCTAAATAGTCACAGGATATCTCAACCTCTTGGTTGTAGCTGAGTAGGCTGTAGTTAGAAGAAAACTTAAACCAACAGCTGTGCAGTATTAACACTTCTGTGCTGGTACTGCTTCTCATAGGGCAGCCAGCCTAGATGACACTGTAGCAACTCTCAGTGTTTTAAAATTAGGTTGTAGAAATACTCAGAAACATCCTCACATGTGAATTATAGCTTTATTGCATGATACTTAAAAAAAAATAACACACAAAAATTAAATTCTAAGAACTGCAGAACATTCTGCACTGCTATTTTTCTCATGCAAAAGAAGTACAGAACAGTACCAATTACAGTTCCTTTCTTCTATAACATGCAGTGTTTCACATAAAGTAATCACAATTATCATCAAAATTTTACAGCTTTACTGAAATAGGAATTCCAACATTTCTTATGCACATACCAAATTTAAGACCATACAAATTAAACCTAAGTCTGATATCACTTCTCAAGTAAAACTTGCACATCACTGACCTACTACATCAGAAGATACATATTTTAAACTACTTAATTTTTATTCCAACTTTTAGACCATGTTTTAAAAGGAAATCTGTGAATAAATCCAAGCCATTGAGTTAAAGGACACTACACTGACCCCATGCAGTATTTCTATAATAGCACCTCTCTTCTCAGTTTTAAGGCATGTGAAATTCAAACCAAACTGAGCTTTTCTCACTATAAAAAGCCAAACTAAGAAATTCTCTCCAGACAAAGCCACAGAATGTCACTTTTAAAAAAGAATTATCTTAAGGCAATGTGCCATTGCTACAGGCTGCACGCAAACCACAGCTATTTTCCCCTGGCCTGTTGTGTTTTCTAAAATGAAACAGAGAGAAATCTCAATGATGGAAGAAAAGAAGTGCACTAGCGTGTATTCAGACAAAAGAATGAGATAGAAAATTAATCTAAGATCTACAGACTATAACCAAACTCTGTATAATATGCTTTTTTTACTCACAAAAGGTATTCTCTTTTTCAATTCACACTACAGATAAACAGTGATGGACTGTAATACTAATTCTTGAGTGATCTATAAAACTGTGGGAAAAAAAGAAAACTGTCTAACTTAATTTGTTACATAGCATTACTGGACTTTCAAAGCACAAGTATCATCAGTAGGAATGGTAACGAGACCCTGGGTTGTAGGAGTTGTAGCCATATTGTCCGTAGTGGGAGGAATATGATTGCCCTTGTCTGTGCTGCTGGTAGTTATTACCCCAGCTTCTTTCCGATCTCTGATTAGATCTGTAGTCACCTTGCCAGTTGTATCTATCTCCTCTAAAGTATCTACCATCTTGAAACCTGCAATGAAAGAAATGTTAGTGTCACTTAAATGGTGAGGTTTTTTGAAAAGATGAATGATAATGAACTCTTAAATGTTACAGTTTTCATGTAAACTGTCATGTCACTGTTTATACACTCAATTACTTATCTGTTTCTATGAAAAACTGATGAAAACGTATCTAGAGGCACCTGAGATTGTTCATTAATTTCTTACCACTGCCCAGCACTGTATCTGCTAAACAGTGGAAGGATAGTCTGTTTCCTAACAAAGAGTATTCACAGGCATAAGCTGAACTGATGGAACTTTGACTAGAGACTCAAACAGATCATATATCTAAAAACCAACATATATCTAAAAAACAATCCTGCTGCATCAGAGCCAGGTTCAGTCTAGTAGCTTCATGGCTGAAAGCTGTGGCAAAATGGGCTTAAGTACAATTTAGCTACCTGACAGTACAGTCCCGGAATTTCCATATTCCCTAAAATACATACAACCACTGCTTCATAGGCTCTTGTAGATCCCCATACTCAAGAGAATATCTTATCGGTGGTATTTAGCCATTGTTCAGTCTAAATTTTGGCTTTTCAGCTGTATCTTGATTCTGATCGATACTTGAGCTGCCTCACTGTCATTTTCTTTGCCTATCTCAGTGGTGTGGCATAGACAAACATGTCCATGAGGTTTGCTTTGTGGCCACAGTGTAGGTGTAAGAGTTCATTAGTTCAAAGAATCAAAAATTTCTGAAAGAAAATCCCCTTAAGCAATCACTTTTTTTTACCAAACATATCATATGCTGTAATCGTTGGTTTTCAGTCACACAAAGATCAGATACATCCTGAAGAAGTAATTCAAAATATTTTGCAGTAAGCAGGTAACACTGCATTTGCTAGACAGATTGGATGATGGATTTTAGTTATATCTACTAGATAAAAGTAGTACAGGCTAATTTAACAAAGCATAGCAAATATTTAGGTTACAAATGAAACACTCCGTGGACACCTAGCAGCAGACAATCACTGCTATTAGCCTGCCTCTTCACACATTTTCCTGCTGACTATTATCCAACAGAAGATAGGCTGCTTAGTTTTGCAGAACTCTCGTCTTTCCTCTCTGATGATCAGTAACCCAAGGAAATGAGTTCTGTGGTTCTGGCTCATTCCTTACTAAAAAGCAAATTACTTAATAATTTCATACATAACGCAAAAACTCTGACTATCAATACAGAGAAAATATAAAACCTCATTACTTTTCAGAGAAGACTATTTCTCTTAAAATAGTTACCTATGAAGTAACAAGAAGATTAAATATCTTCCATTAACAGAACAAATTCTTACATTTCTTCTGAAATACACAATCATTTAACTACATATTTATATGAGATTAAAAAAAAAAAAAAGAAAGAAATCAGTACCGATCTCTGTTTCTCTGGTTGCCACCAGATCTGTTTCTCCATTCTTCAACTATAGGAGGGGGATCTGCAGGGCGTTTCAGATACTCTTGGTATTCTTCATCATCTGATGTGAATCGATGAGCAAACATCTTTTCATAATTCATGGGCATGTCAACCAGGGAAGTCATTCTGAAAACTTTAAACATGAACATAGTAAGAGAGGCTTTATCAGTATGTGAAGACTCTTACTGTAATAGCTGCCAAAATCCACCAAGGGCAGATGAATGACAATGAGGAGCTACTCTCAGATTAACATGGCAGTTAATTTTTGGGCAGACAGCATGCATGACTGACTCCTGAGTCTTGATGATCTAAGACTGTAAATAACTCTGCTGAAAAGGTTATCTCTGATGGAAAGCAGTTCCAATACCGTGTGCAGTCTTTGGACATCTATACTGGATATACAGACACTGATGTGCCTAAGCACTGGGAGTGGTTTTAAGGGACTCCATCCACACAGGAGAAATTCAGCTCCGATTAATACGTAATAGTCAGCCATTACACAGCAGCATCTTTGAATCAATTCTGACAGACCTAGATTAGATGAGCTGTGGCAGAAAGATATAGGACATTTTTGAGGGTTAGTAAGAAAAAAAAGTATTTCTTCAGAGTGGAATCCCAATCTACTCCTAATCCATTTTTGTCACAAAACACATGACGATAATCAACTTGAAAAGTCTGCTAAGGCAGAATATAGGCATTAGTTTCGTTATTTACCTGCATATAAGTATTTGCCCTTCAGACAAAAGTGCTATCTAGTTGTGTCCACCAGTGAAAGTCTGGCCCTAATAGTAGATGCTGAGAAAGGCTCTATGCCTACTGTTTAACAAGCCCCAGGTAATTTAGAGCATTACAGGTCTTTGTCTCTAGACTTCCAGATTAAGCTCTTCTGCTGCCCTGTCAAGATTTGCAAGCAGCACCTTGCAAATTGGAGGGAAGGAAGGGAAAGAATAAAAAAAAAGGAAGGAAAGAAAGGAATGAACAGAAGGAGTTTCTTCTAGACCTGAGGGCTACAATATATAACCTCGATGACCAAGCCCAGTTCTCCTTGCTGTACCCATAAGCAGCCTGAGACTGGGAAGTGGGATGTTGATGTGTAATACCGCACAGTATTCTTTCTGTGGACTGAACTGCCCTTTTGTCAGCTTCAGAAAGCTCAGTGCCTGGTGATCTCCAGAGCCCACCTCCAGCCTTCCCCTTCCACCCAATGACGCAGCATTAACCTTTCTGAAGCAGGTGTAGGAGTTATTCCTGCAGGATATCCAGTGACTTCATCCTCTTTTTTTGCAACGGGCTAGCCTCGTTAGTCTTTTCTGTCATCTGCCTCCAAGGAACTCAGGGACTCTCTCTGTCGGGGTGGGAAGACAGTACCGCTCTGGGGACCCACCGCATTGCACTACAGCCTTCTCCAGAGAGCAAGGGTTGCGCTCTCCTCACGATTAGTAATTTTAATATCGGTTTTCATCCTGCGGGGCCCAGTAATGTGAAACCCGTCACATTCCTCCGCATAAAGACAAACAGTGCCCCTAGCAACGGTCAGGGCTCACTCCCCTCGCGGGGGCCTGTCCCCTCACAGCGGCTGGGGCCTCGCTGCAGCTCCAGCGGCTGCGGCCGGAGCCAGGGAAGAGCTGAGGGGAGCAATGGGTCTCGGGTCCTCGCCCCCCTCCTCCCGCACAACTACCGCCGCTGCCCCCCGCCGCTTTGCCCTCACCCTGCACCGACAGCCGCCGCGGAACCGCCGTGGAAAGCCCTCCTCTTCCGGGCCGGGCCCCGCCGCTTCCCCCTACCGCTGGGGCGGTGCCGCCTCAGGCCGGCGTCCCGCCGCCGGGCCTCGGTGCTGTTTGACGGGGCGTCGATCCGGCAGCGGAGTGGAGCCCATAGGGTGGGTGGATTGATTCCCCTAAATTAGGATTTGATACAACTACGTTGATATAAATAGCATTGACATTTATGGGGCGCTTTCCTTGGCTCCTACGCAGGTGTTAAGGAGGTGATACCTGAAATACTCGGATTGTACCGGGGAGGTGCATCTGAAAAGGGTGAAGTGAACGTGGCGCCTACCGCTGTAGCCCTGTGGCTGTTGGTAATGCGATGTAAGTGTATTTCAAGCTTAAAAAAGTGTAGAGATGGTTTGATTACTGTGTGAGGAAAGTAGAATGGTATGAAGGGGTTTTGGCAGCTAAATAATTCTGTGTAAACCAAAACCAATCTGTTTTGGTGGCTGCTTCAGCATCACATTTACACTCCACCTGGTGCTGTAGATAGTGGTTAAGTCCTGTCACCTTTAATACACGTGAAATTATGTGCAAGTGTCAAAACTTGTCGTAAAGGAGGTCCTGTGCAGGTAAATGGCTTGAGGCAGGGAACTGTGCCTCCCCCACTGTACTTCTGCGACCCTGGCTGTTACTACTAATTAATGAAGTGCCACAGCAGTTGTTAACACCTCATTGCCCAAAGGATGTGCAGCACGGGGATGCGGTGTTGCCTCTCTCCTCTGAACGACTGGTGGCATCACAACCTTCCTGTGGCAGAAGTGGTGTTGGTGTCCGTGTTCACCTTGTTTCCACAGCACTGGCGTCCTTGCATTGCTGTTTTCCGCAGCTCCTAAGCCAGTGAGTTTTAAATGGTCTCTCATGATGTTTATAAGAAATGGATTTGTTGTAGGACCCTTTCAGAACGCAGTGGGTTTTTATAAGCTCTACTAGAGACTATGATTCTAGAGACTATCTCTCTCAGGTGCTAGGAAAACATAGAGACTGATAATTGAGCTCATCACTTGAAACAAGATACTCCAGCAACAGTGACAGCAGCATCCAATTCTCCAAAAATATTAGACCACAATAAGTGCCTTTCGTTTCATATAAACAGCAGTAATTACAGTCCCCTCTCCTGCATGACCTAGAGCAGGAGTGTATTGTCACTTGCAGAATAGAAATGATGACCTCAATCTGAGCAGCCTAATGCAAATACCTTAGACTGGGTAGCTAGTTCTAAGCCAAACAAATTGTCATTGAGGCTGAAAAATAATATATTCTAGCTTAAGTTTTCCCCATATAATCCCTGTTCTACTGACTGCCCTGTTCAAATGGGCAGAAGTAGGTAGGATTTTATTTCTTCCCCAGACATGTTTTGTTTTGTCCAGTAGATATTGCAGTTTCACATGTATGTACAGAGGATTCTATGCATAAAATTAATCAGAAGATCTTTAATAAAAGGGAAATGCTTTTTTTTTTTTTTCTTTGAGACTCTGCTGTTTCATGGGTGACATTTTTCATTAAAAGACCAAGCTTAAATTAATATTAAAACTTTTAATTATAGGCTCAAGTCATCCACACATTTAAGTGTGTACATAATCTCAGCATATATATAAGCTCTGTTGAATGCATGTGCCCTTGCAAATGCTGTGAGCAAGGTACTCCACAAATTACAGTTTTGCTAAGGTGCTCTCCTTAGCATGTTCCACTTAGAAAAACACTTGCAGGGAATGGCTAAATCAGAGTGGCACATAATTACATATATTATATATAAATTTATATGGTGCTTGTGCTTTGGATCTTTTTTCTTTATATCTTTATGCCTGCTATGAGTTATAACATCAAGAAGGGTCTGGGTGGCAATATCCTAAGATTTCTCATAGATGTTACACTAAAGTTCAAACTGTAAAAAAAACAAAGTGACAGGTGATTTTTAAAGGAACAGAGGCACTCAAAGATTAATACTGTCACCAACTAGGGCTTTCAACACCCAATAAAAAGCACATACCTACATAGTAGGTGCCCAGGTACTTAAAAGGTCTAGCTCCAAGTATTATCAAGACTGAGTACTTTATAATCCACTCTTGCAATCTTTCTGCTCACTTCAAGGCCCTCCAGGTAATTAATGTGTTAGTTTTATATAAACAAAATCTTGTAATCAGCATCTTTGAAGTCTACTGTAGTGTGATAAAGTCTCAAAGAGTTTGCTTTTTCTTCTGTGGATTTCATTATGTTAAATGACATGCTGTTAGATGAAGTCTTATCTTCAAAAATTTGAACCAAGAGTTGTTCTTTTTAGCCTATCAGAAATTAATGAAGCTTTTGTAGAATGGGTCCTCCTGCCTGAACAAAGGGAATATACACTAACACTAGCAAAGTCTTGAAACAATGGAAAATGGCAGTTCTTTTTATAACTATTTAGTTCTGTCACAAGACTTTGTATGTGATGTTTTACATAAATCCCCAGCTTCTGGACTCCTGTGTTTTCGTTATACCCAACTTTCATTTGAAAATTAATTTCTAGCCCTTGCTATTATGGATACTTCTTGAGAAAATAAGTAAATCTGCTGTACAGGATAACCAGCCTGCACCAAGAAGCAAAAGGAAAACATTATTCAAGATTTCTTTGTTTAAAATCTTTTATTTTTTGCAATTTTCCATTTCTTTCTGACTAGGTTTGTTGCTTTATCTCAGTAGAGGTTGCCAGCTGTAGCATTTTTAATGAAAACTCAGCATGTATCTCACTAGCAGGAGAAAAGAAGAGCTAATTTTTTTTGTGCATTTCTATATCTTTAAATAGTTGGGATTCTTTTACTTTATTGTTAATACCTACCTTGAGAAATCAGCTAAGGAACTAACATCCCATGTAATTGGAGCCTGTCTGGTCAAGGGAATATTTGTCTATAACCAAATAAACAGAGAAGCCTACATAGATTGTTATGGATCCTGCTGGGTTTTTTAATAACAAAACAATATATCAGATATTTTAGTGAAAATTTATTTATCTTCAAAACTCTGCCTTTTTGTCCTTAGCTTGCTGAATCTGCTGAGTGATTTCCTGCCATCCAGTTCCCCTCTCCCCTCATTCTTTTCGCAGTGTCTCAGTTACAGTGTAACTGAAAGCCTGGTTTGTTTGTACAACGAAACCCGATTTCCCCAGATAATTTATTCTAGGAAGTGGTGGCGTCTGGCATCGCTAGAGAGAGCAAGACTGTGTTCTGGCTAACAGCAGGTACAAAGGGCGTGCGTGGCGGCCTTGTTACTGATTACGCACTAAAGGAAAGAAGTTTCTGCGGGCACAAGAGGCTGTAAGACCACCAGGGGGACATCTAAGTAACTAAAGACTGCAAAATATTTACTAGATCACTCATTGCACTGAGAGATAGGTAAGCAGGGATACTTTTCAGCCAATCTGCAGAGATACTTGAAGTTGTGCTCTTTCTCCAGTACCTTCTGTGCTCAGATCAGTTCTCATCATGGGCATTATTCCTTTGGCTGGAAAGGATTATTGCCTAGATAAAGCTCACTTCAATAACAGGAAAGACTGAGATATAACAGCTGTTGCTGACAAATGCCTCTGAAGCCCGTTATTCTGTCAGATCTCTGCCTTGGCTTTGCTGTTATATTGTACAATATCACTGAGCTTCAGAGTGTCTTTCGCACACCTCCATATGGTATTGTAAAGTGAAGTCCATAAAGGAACAGACTGCTCCGTTTCTACCAGCTTCACTAAACTTAATACAAAAAATGTTTCTTTACGGTAACAATGACCTTTAAATGTTAACTGCCTAAAAAAATAACATTGTCCTTTTTTAAAAGGGGGAAAATGCAATTCCTGTACTTGATTGTGTTACAGAATAACAGTTTTGATGCTGAGGGGCCCAATTCCTTTGCATTAAGCTTAGGACAGTGTAACACTTGATTAAATGGAATTTATTCCTAATTTATGCCAGTATGAAAGAAGGCCTTTAATTTTCCTAAGAGCTATTTCTGTTGTCAGTCTTTTAAAACTCACAGTCACATTCAATTATATTTCTAGTGTATTGTTCTTTAAATTAGTGCAGAAGTGGTGTTATCTGACTGTCATTTATACATATCTATATGCATATATACAAATTAAAAATCACTACATTCTAGCTTCCTTCTTTTATTTTCACCTTTTAAACTGACTAAGCCAGCTGTGCCCTTTGGGGTCTATAAGAATGAATCATTTTTACTATTTTGCTCTCTTAGACAGTAATTACAGAGTGGTATGCCTTCTCTGGTTTTTAATATTATGGTGCCATTTTAATCTATGGTGCAACACCATTAACTTCAGCAGAGTTACACTAGAAATGAATTCATCCCCAGGAGGCTTTTCCAAATGTTCAGTTCTTTCCTCATGATTACCCAGAGGAACGGAGAAGAGGAAGGCAAGACAGAGGGCCCTTTGATAAGAGGAAAGTAGTTCAAAGTGAAGTCTTGTTTCTGCCAGTCATGGTGCTCCATATGTTCCTCATTTGGGGTAGAGGTGGGTTAGACCCCGTGAGGCACACACGCTGGGGCTGAAGGGCAGGCAGAAGTTTTTACATAGCACATCTGGTGCACAGGTTATGTTCTTTCCCAGATGTAGGCATTGTACAAATGGGAAAAAAAGAAGAAAAAAAAGTGGGAGGAATATTCAGATATTTAAAGTGTACTTCTGTGGAACTGCTTGAAAGTCAGAAAATGGAGTAGCCAAACGCTAAGATATCAAACTCATCATAATCATCAGCCTGTCTAAACTCCAACTCAGATGCTTTTTAGATGTCAAGTAATCCTGGAAGTGGGGATGTATGAATCAGTGCTACCACGGATTGCCTATTGTTAAGATAGTTGCAAAATATAAAGGAGGTACTTGCAGAAGTTTCTAGGGCTAGGTTTTTATTCATTCTTAATGTTCTTTTCTAGTTGGATATTTAATTTCAGTTTGGGCTCATTTCTTGTGTCCATATCCAGTCTAAAGCATTCAAATCTTTGCAGTGTGGATACACCAGCTTGTAAGTTAGAATTTAGTTGTCCCTATCTGAGTTCAGAAGAGCAATTTAGAGAATTTTCTAAAAGAGAGGGATGGGGAGTCAACGGCACGGCTGGTGGGGAGGACCAGACAAGTTCATGGGGATGAGACAAGTCCAAGGCAAGTCAGAAATTCAGTCCATGGGTCACTGCTCAACACAGATCAACAGGGTCCATGTGCAGGCACAGCACAGTCACAGCACAGCTGCATCTGGAGCCCAGCACAGCCACAACAGCAGGGACCAAGGGCCCAGGGCTGAGCTTGCATGAGTCCCTGTGCCTGGGGCAGGGGTGTGCGGGAGGCCCCAGAGGCTCTGGTTGTGGCAATCAAGGCCTGTCAGTGCATTCAGGGCCCTGACATGCACATCTGGTAACAATTTCTATTATGTTTAAGTCAGAAACTTAGATCCTTGCAAAACCTAGGATCTAGCAGAAGGAAGTGGTTATGCCTTTTTAGCACACCTCCAGCATTTCTCCCAGGCTGGATAGTTTATGCAGTTTGCCTGCTGCATGCCAGTCAGGTGCCTCGGATACAAAGTCAAGCATTCAACCACTACAGAGGCTACCTGGGTTTCCCACTTTACTCCGGGAGTCTCCCTTCTCTGGATGGTGACATTCTCCAGGCACTGGAGCATTGCCCTGAGGCTCCTTATGTGGGACAACCTTGTCTTCTCTGAGGCCCAGGTCTGAAAGCTGACCTTGCCAGCAGCCCTGCAGATAGATGTGCCACAAGGCCCCACTCATGCCTGTCCTCCTGCTTCTGTGTGTCAAGGCCATGTGTAAGCATATGTTCAGGTTCTGCTAAAGGCAATGAAATGCAGCAGTATTTCAGTGGTTTGTTCCCTCTGAAGGCTCAGGTCTGTGCAACTGATCTAAGTAATGCTCCCTTCATTAGATACGGCTCTCCCCAGATGGCTTTACAAAGAAGCTGTTAGTTATCACAGGAATTTGTCTCTCTTTTTTCTCTTCTCTTCTCGCATAAGAATTCTTGAATGTTCTCTGCAGTTCCTCTTAAGTCCATTAGAGAAAGCCAGGGCTGAAGTATAGGCCAGCTTTGTGCTACTTCAAATTTGGAGTTTCTTCTTAATATGGAGTAATTTTTAAAAAATTGTAAATCAGAATTTTCCAGAAATACCGATCTGTATCGAGACCACACTGTGCTAAAGCGGAATGAGGTGTAAGTGAATTAGCTGAGCTGCAGAGGAGCCTGCAGGAGTTTGCAAAGCTGGCCTGAGCAGTCTGCTCCTTGTGCTGACATTGCCTTTGAGTGCTACTGCTATGCACTCCCCTATGCATCCCTGCATTCTTCTTCATCCTACACAAAATCTGGAAACTCTGTGGACAAAGACTATCTTTTCATTTTATGTTTGTGCTGTGCTGGGGCTGGTCCTTGTCTGGGGGTCTAGGTCACCACTACTCCTAGCAATAATAAGTCTCCCTCCTGTTACTAAATTAGGACTGGAGGTCATTCTTTCCAGCATACAAGGGTTCCTAATCTTTCAGGAGATTATGCTGTGGCTGCCACCCCTCTGTGTCCCCTTCTGCCCTCCTCAAGATGTCTGCCTTGGATGTTGAGGACAGCGTCCTTACCTGCCCCAGCACTGCTGTAACTCCTTCATCTTTGCCCCAGACTCCTATGACAGTTTCCTGGAACCTTTCCTCAGTGCTGCTGTTCCCATGGCCCTGCTTAACCTCCCAGTTTCTCTCTACCACCTTCTTGAGCTGTGCCTGTTTCCTTCCCATCCCTGCACCGCCTGCAGAAATCATGCTCTGGTGGCAACCAGCTGCTTAGTGTGTAAGTGCTCATCTGAACATTGCTTTCTAATGTTGGTTGGGAACCGGTGCAAAAGAACATGCTGACTACTCAACAGTCTAAAGTTAAGAAATATAGAACTGCTATCTTGGAAAATGCAAAGTTCTGATGGGGGCTCTTTAAAAACAAGCCCAAAATCTCACACAGAAATTAAAACCACACAGTAATTTTTGGTGACACTTTGAATATTATTGTTTCATATTACGCAATGGCTGCTCATTTTAAGAATAATATACAGTTATTTTCTTGGTCTTAAATGCTGGTGTGGGGGTATCACAAACTTCCCAAGTAAAACTTTAATTAAAAAGCAAACGTTAATCTCCACACAGTGGCATCTGCAACATATTGCAAGATAAGACTTCGCCAACCTGAAAAACTAAGTAAGATTCTAATTAAATCAGGGAAAAAATGATGAACTAGATATATGTTTTATTTAAGGATGGCAGTTATATAAGGTATCAAAGATCTCATAGTTGCTATCTGATGGGAAAAGTTGCTGCCAGATCTCACAAACTATTCCAGGGAGAGAAATCCTTGTTCCACTGGTTCCAAGTCCTGTTCACATCCACTTCAGTGGGGTCAGGACTTTGCTGTGTCTCTCTGTTTGACTCGGAAGTCATGTCAGTTCTGTTGAAAGCTGCAGATGATCCAGTAATGAAGCAACGTGTCAGCATGATATGAGGAAACACTGTACTGCAAGTGCTGCCATCTTTCCAGTGAGGCACAAATACAAAGTCCTGACTATTTATGGTTATTAATGGTCCCAGCACACCTTTTGAAAAGTAAGGCTCTTAATCCCTGTGTGCTGGCCAAAATCTATTTTCAGCAATGCCACTCTGGCTATCAGCATTTCCTGTATTGTTCCAGATAGAGATCGTGTTGGCCATTGCATCCTGTTCCAAACTGTGTGCTGGGTTTCTCTCTGTTTTGGAACAGCTGATATTTTCCAGAAACAACCATGCTGCAGTGGTATGCGAAGTGATCTCTATATATCCTCCCTTATCTCACAGGAAAGGAATGAGGATTAATCAGCTATGACCGAATCATGATTCCAGTGAAGTCAAAAGAAGGTTTTTTTCCATCGGCATCATGGGAGCCAGGATTGGCTTCTGTGTGGATATTATTGAGATACCTACACATAAAACCAGCTGAAAATACAAAGCACTACCTTGTGGAAGGTGTCCATGTAGTGAGAATTCCTTTATCTAGAGAGGAAAATGCATTCCAAAGGCTGTTTTCTCAAGAGTCTAGTCATCACCACAAGCGTTATTGTGCATGAGGAAATTCAGGTTCATTGAATGTGGGCTTAAGCATGTGGTGTTGGTTGGCTACCATTTGTGGCTTTGCATGTCCTGTGAATTCAAAACATGCTTTGTTACACTTTCAGGGCTGGTTTCTGCTCTTTTCCCAGTGCAGCCACTGGTGTGGAATTGTATCTGGGAAACCATGTTCTTAAAACTATGAATAATTCAGCTTTAAATACTGGAAGAAAGTTGAATACTAAGTAACAGTAGCTGCACATTATTCTCTTTGACCAGATGTTAATTCTTCTGGGCAAACAGAGGGTCTAAAAAAGAGCAACTCTGGCCAGATTCCTAAGAGACTGCAAAATGTTTCCTGCTTTGATCTTCTGTCATATACCACTTCCAGTGTGACATTTCAAATTGTAAATCAATTTACAAGTTGGACAAGAGATATCACTGAAAAGCATTTTTGCAGGATCATCTAACTTCTTCCATGCAAATATAGTAATAGTACATCTCTTGTGCAATTACAGGAAAGAGTGGTCACAGGCTATTTTGGGAAAAGCATACTTACCAGCTGGACACAGGCGAAATATTCAGTCAGCCACTGAGGAGCAGAATAACAGTAATCAATATTATTGAAGGTGGGTATGGATGAAAATTAGCCTATTCCTGCAGGAAAACTACCAAATTAAACTTAGGAAAATATTAGTACATTCACAATGTAAATTGTGATCTTCTGCAAATTAGTAGTAAATGAAAAATAGAGGATATGTGTCATCCATACTTTACAGTGTTGATTTTATTTTTGTCAAGTACATAGAAAGAATTTTGATATGTGTATATTAATATTTCTCTATTGGCTAAAGATTAATTTAAAACAAAACATAGCTCAAAGCTTTTCTGGAAGTTTTAAGTGTTCTGCACCTTCCACCGAGACCCATTGAGTTAAACTGAATTCTGTAACTGTGTGCTTGGTGTCATCTCCCATGGGAGTGCACTGTGACCCCTCTCCCTGGCTCCAAAGGCCTAACTGAGCTATGGCTGAAAACATCGGTATGGTATTAAATCCTGGCTGCTGCTGCCTGACATCTTCATGGTACTTCTTCAAAGCCCAGGTAAGCACTCTAGATCTAAAGAGTGCTTCTCCAGGTGCTTGAGCTGCAAACATGTCCCTGAAATGCTGTTTCGTTTTGGTTTGGTTTTTTTGAATATTTGCCAGTAACTAAAAATTTTGCTCTTATTCTTCAAGAAACATGGATTTTATACACCTCCCAAAGGACTATAAAATTTCCCCAGAAAAGTGGAATCTGTTTACCAATAGGTATAAGCACTTTTATAACTTCTGGTTACTAAAATTACACGAGATTGGATTTAAGAGTCTCAACAGTAAATACTTCCTGAGAAGCAAAATATGGAGCTAAAAATAAACTGATTGTGTTTGTTTAGCTGATTGGTAGTGTTTATGTATTTTGTCATCTTAAGTATTCTTGCAGAACAGTTGCAGTAGGTGGAATTAGGAATGCAGAAGCTCCCCTTGAGCTAGTTTTATCTAGGGAAACATGCAACCCATCTTGCACCCAGTAGACTCTTTTAAAATGCATTTCCCCATCAAAGCATTTCTGGCATCTTTGTGAGAGCTATATTCTTGTTGCTTTTTTGACAAATAACTGCTTTTTACTTTTCCAGATGTTAATTATTAGTGTAATAAAAAGAAAACAAATTCTGCATCATTTGTGGCCCTCTGGCTTTGCTGTTATTATTGATTAATTATTGGAGTCTAGCAGGACCTAGCTGTAAGGACTGGTATAAGTCAAGGTTTTTAATTTTACTTGAAAGTGATATAATTAAGTCCAGTAGGGCTGGTGACAGGTAGCTTCCTTCACAAGAAAGCTATGGGTGTGAAAGACACTGACAGCTGGGCACTTTTAACTTCCTATCTCTGAGCCAGGCCTGACTTCCCTGAACTCAAGGGATTCTCCAGAATTGGAGGAGAGAAATCTAGTGCTGCAGAGCGACTCATGTCCTTAGGAGCTTTAGTGAGAGCTTTGGGGTGCTCACCACTATGCCTCAACCATATGGCTTTGCAAATAGGCTTGAAATCCCATGTGGCTTCATTCCCACCTGGCACTCTGTCTGTACTGCCCAGTCTTTGGAGAAATTCATCCAAGCAAGGAATTCATTACTTCTGCCCACAAGGAAACATAGAAGCCTTTATCAAGCCATTGGGCATTCATGTAAATGAATCAGACCTCCAGTTACCTAGGGAATGTCTACCTTTAACAGTAAGGCAATCAAGGAGCTGATTAAGGGGCCAAGTCCACCAATGAGTATGTTGTAAAGAAACAGAATGATGTATTTTGCACCAGTCGGAAGTATGAATTCCTACAAGCAGCCTAGGCAAGCATCTCTGGACAATTAGAATGCTCTGAAAGGTCTGGCCCCATCCTGTCTTCCTCTGCCCTATTTTATATGGGAATACTGTTTTTTGGGAGAATGAAGATGCAGTGGGGAGTGACCCTGGGGAGGAAGCTGGAGGGTGGAGAGCTGCCTGCTGGCACCTCCAGGACCCTGGGAGAAGGGCGAGTGGAAGGCAGGGTGTCTTGAAGGAGGACAGGCCCTAGGAACACCCCACATCTGTTTCTCATCCCCTTCCCTGGCTCCCACTGCTTTGCCCTCCTTTTTCTCCTGCTATACCTGTCCCATATCCCCGCATATCCCTGATTACACTCTGAAATTGTACCCACTGCTAGAGAAAGTCAGGAGTGGGGCAGAAAAATTCAGTTTTGCTTATGCCACTTAAGCTGGCTCCAGTATCACAGGAAGGATTAGTTTTACACAAAATACAGGACCACAGCAGAGTACCAGGCTCAGCAATGTCCCTCAGCCCTGCAATCCCCTTGGAGACCAGACCCCCTTCCTGCTGCAGGACAGGTGGCTGCAGCGAGCCTGGGAGGGTTCTTCTCCACCTCTCCTCTTCCCTATCCCCCAGCATGACCCCAGCATGGGCAGCACAACCTCTTTGCCCAGCAAGCTGACCTGCACCCACAGCAGACGTTCATGCACTGTAGAGCCCGATGCCGCCAGTAGAGCGGGATGGGCTAATTAAATAGGCAGCATTTAAAATGCCAGCCTTTGGTTGCTTGGAAATGTAAGCCAACTTCAGTATTATTTTCGAGCTTAGATTTTTTGAATCCAAAATTCCATGTGACGGAAGAGATGGGTATTTAAACAGATGTCTGCAATTTCTTTAAAAAATAGAGATTGAGTTACAGATGGTAGAAAGGGCCTGAGAATTAAAAACTCCTGAGCTACAAGAAAATTTAGATGTTAGCAGAGCAATTTGCTGAAATGAATGGTCCTGCAATTCTGCATGTTTGAAAATAAAGCTTCTTTCACTAAACATGTGAATATCTTTTCCCTTCGGCTTCTCTACTGGTAGCCTTGGCTGTCACCACCGTCGTCACAACCAAGTCACAATATGAGGGTCCTGTTTCTAACAGGCAAGGCACATAGTTCTTCCCTTTTAATATCTCTTGTACAGTTTGGCTTGCCAGGAGCAAAGAAATTGATCTGAATTAGTTTAAAAGAAAACTAATCTACCCCATCTGCATAACTGGTGCCTGATTCCTCTAATTTCCATTTTATAAATCACAAATCAATGGCATTTTGTGATGTAAGCCTGGAAGGAAACCAGAGTCATCATCTGTACTTGCAGATAAAATGGACTTTTTTCTTCTCTTTTTGGGGGGATTTATAAAGAAAATTACTAAAATAAACTTTGAGTGAAAAATCTGGTTACTTCTATGGTGGCATATAGAAGCATCGAATCATAGAATCAACTGGGTTGGAAAAGACCTTTAAGATCACCTTTAAGATCCAACCATATGAAATGGAAAGGACTACATATTGGAATGAAAAAACTGATCACGTCTGGTACAATTTTGAGGGACAATTCAGGATCCAGCTCAACAGCTGGGAGACCTGTGCATTGCTGTGAGCAGCTTTATGAAGATCTCCACTAACGCGTATGTGCTGAAAACCCAGTGGCTTTAGGATGAAACAAATGCATAGACTCAAACACAAGCTGTGAGGAGACTCCTACATGCAGCACTCCTCACCTGCTCTGCAGAGTCCCAGTCTGCCCATTACCAAATCAATTTCAGAGAAGAGCAGCAAGGCCCACTGGGTGCAGAGAAAAGCTGTCACCTGAAGAGTGACCAACTTACTTTACAGTGCAGTGGACATAATCAAAGTGTCTACATGAATGAAAACATTAAGAAGGAGAACTGTGAGTATCTGTTTTCTGTCTTGCCTTGTAAGAAGTATGTCTGTCAAAGGGAACAAGGTTTTCTCCAAGTATGGGGCCACCTTTCCAAATGTTCCAAAGGTTCAGTGTGCACTCCTGGGTGTGTCCCAGGCTGGATTTCTAGTAGATCAAAGTACAGAGATGCCTAGAGGATGTGTCCCAAATTGTTTATTAATGCTGACAGATGCTCTCTGACTACACCAGTATTATTAGAAATCCATCAGCCTCTTACAGTTTTACAGCCTTCAGCACTGTGCTAGGTACTCCCATTCAGGGCTTGGAAAAGACTAAACAGCAGGTTTTCTGAAATAAAATTATATCTGAAATAGAGTGGCAAAGGATGACAATAGTGAAAGCCAAACAAAAGGAGAGAACAGAAATGTGGAGAGAGAGGAAGAGACCAGTGAGCTCTTTGCTTTTCAGAATGCAGACTGGGTACATGCTCCTGATTGCTAGGTTTCTGAAAGGATATTCACCCTGTATCTAGGAATCAAAAAATTATGTCTTTAGGAGGCCTGTGGGAATAGGAGAAATTTCTCATCTAAAGAAGTTACATCCATTTACAGAACATGGATATTTTTATTGCTCAGCTTGAATCATACTGAGGGATCCTGTGCCTACAGTATTCTGAGTCTTCCTAACGGTGCCACAGGAACAAGAGCACACTTGTGAATAATAAATGAGGACTGAATTACCATCATGTACACATCCTGCACCAGAGCCAAATCGGAAGTGAAATATCATGTCACATATGAGAGCTTAAGAACTGATTAATTTTGATAGCCTATTTATAGTTCTCATTTACGAGGAACTCAAAATACTTTAAGCAAATTGAATATTGAATTATCCTAAAATAATGTAAATCAAGGGGAACTGTACACGAATTAGGACTCTGATGGTGGAGGAGTTCAAGATGGGACTGTCTGTAGAGCAGTCAGTTCATTCAATACTAATAAACAGTTTGTGTGAGATCTGGGCCTCCTTCAGATCCATGGGGCTCTTACCATTGTCTTAAATTAAGGACAAGATTTCATCCCCTTTTTGGCAGAGATAAGAGGGCAGCAACAGTGTGCCACACTTCAGAAAGAGGAATATCACATCTCTCTGGAAGAATAGAGGGAATTTTAGGCTGAGGGAGTGCACTTGCAGAAACCCAAACATGAGAAGAAAACTGGGTTAACTTGCTGTCTGCCATACCACATGTCTCAGGGTCCTTGAGGAATGGGACCACAACTCTGTCACTTCTGGAAGACAGTTCTGAAAACAGCGTAAGTCAAATGGGAAGACCCTTAAGAACAAAAGCAAGCTACAAAATTTGGTCTCATGCAAATTCCACAGCCAATTATGCTTCCATAAGCTTAAGCGATTTTTTATAATTGGGTATGAAAATACGTCTTGAATGCAAGACTGGGAAAGATTAAAACATTAGAAAATTCTAAGGCAACTGCATTTCTAATGTCCAATTTTCATCTTATTGTGACACATGTAGTAAGTCCATTACTCCATTTTGATCCGATTCCATTAGACATTTGTAAGTCACAAGTTCATGAAACAGCTTTCAGATACTCACCAAAATGAGCTCATTAATTGGAGAGAACTAAGACAAGACCTCTCTAATGAAAGGAGTATGTGATTTAACAAAATGAAGTAAATGGTATAAAACCAGTGAAATAAAATCACCCCATTTATGGTGGGAGTTTTTTCCACTAAACTGCTGTTTTCCCCCTTCAGAGAATGCTTCCCCTCGCAGTTTCCCCAAGACAAGAGGAATAGTCACACCAAAGTAATATTCCAGGCTGCAGGCCATCACGAGCACAACAGGATTGTCACCTATGCCTGTATGTCAGCACCTCCACTTTCCTGGAGGAAATGGAGCCTCACCTTCATCTGGCAGAATGGGGCATGGGAAGACATCAGTGGTTAGGTAAGGAGTTAAATCTCCTTCAGCATCCACATTAACCATCTGAGCATGGTGAGAAAAGCAGATACATGCAAGCAGTGTCATCTCGCAGCCTGTGAGATGTCTGTGTAATTCACCCTGCTTTTTTATCCCCTGTGGCATAAACTTATTTGAGTGTATGGGACTGAAATTCCATTTTGGTGTTCCAGACAACAGGAAACAGTTGTCTGTGAGAGCAGGAGACAGTTTCATTGCGCAGATCTGGAAGGTGTTAGGTTGCTGGTTTGAGGGCTCCCAGGAGGTCCCCAGGTAACACTGGGCATGCCCCCAGTTATGACACACAAAGTTAAAGCAAGCAAACATTGCACCTTCCCCACAACTTCTAAGCTTTCTTTGGAAGAAAGGAGAAGTCAACGTGAGATTTTTTAAAAAAGAGATGAAAATAATCACTCTTGATGGCAGCGTATTAATTATAACTTTGTGTGGGAGAAGATAAAATCCTCTCTTCTGTGTGAACTGGGCGTCTTTTCCGCACAGAACTATGTGTAGCACGGCCCTACAAACACCTGTATGAGCAGGCCTGTGACGTTCCTATGGACCCGTGTCCTATGATGCCTGCCAGGCGTCAGCGTCACCCGCGGCTTTGGGCAGCTGTAACGCAGCTGATGAGGGCAATTTTTCCTCCCGAGGGAAGGAATCATCCCTCTGTTTTCGTGGTACCTCTGTGGGAAGGGTAGATGGCTGGCACAGATTCGGAGGGGGCTGAGGAGTACCAAAGAGAGCCCTGGTGCATCGCCACGTTGGGCTGAGTTGGGTGGAGGCTGGGTGTGAGCCCCGCATTCGGGCTCTGGAGCTGAGGCTGCCCGGGCCCGCGGCCCGAACGCGGCTGAAACTTCCCGGGGGCTCGGACGCACCGTGGGTACGAGCCGGGCAGGGGCGCGGGGGGGGATGCGGGCGCTGCGTTCGCTCCCGTCGGTTCCCTGGGAAAACGGATTCAAATGTGGCAAACCGCGGGGAGAGAACCACCTGCGCGTGCTCCACGAGTCATCCCCCGGCGCCGGCGCTGCCTGGGGTCGGAAGGGCATCCCGGGACCCGCTCTCGGATCGCAGCCGTGCCCGCGCCGCGGGGCAACCGCTCCCGGAGCCGCCGGTCTCTCGGTCTGGGCTGCCCCCTCCCGCCGCTGGGGTTTATCGGCAGCGGGCGGGGCCGGCCCCGCAACTTCACCCGAAGTTTTCCCGCCGCCCCGTCCCCCCACGGCAGGTCACGCCCCCGCGCACCGGGGACACGCGATGCTGACGCCCCTCTCCCGGGCTCGAACCCCTTTGGGGCCGCTCCTGCCGCCGCCAGCCCGGTCCCGGGTTGGGAAGCGGAGGAGCCCCGGGGGCGCGCCCGCCGCCCCGCCCCGCGCCACCGCCTCGCAGGGCGGTGGGTGCCGCGGGAGGCTGCTCGGTGCCGCCGCCGCCCGGGAAGGAGGTTATGTAAGGGGGGAGGGAGGCGGCGGGAGGAGGAGCAGGACGCCTCGCCGCCGCCGCCGTGCAGCCGGGCAGCCGCAGCCAGCCGGGGCCGGTGCCGGTGCTGGTGCTGGGGCGGCCGCATGTGCGAAGTGGGGACGCGGCCGCCGCTGGCCGCCGAGCGCGGGGAGCCGCCCGGGGGTGCCGCCGCCGCCGCCGAACGGTGCCGCGACATGGGGTGAGTCCGCCGGGCCCCGGCCACGCGTGGGCGCCGACCCCGAGTGCGCGCCGTGTCCCGCCCCTCCCCGCCCCGGCCCCTCCGCAGGTCGCCCGGGAGCGCTCCGCGACCCCGGCGTTTTATAACGTAATTAATCATTTATCGCCCGCTCGGAGCGGCGGCGGGGAGGCTCCCGCCCCAGCCACCGGCGGGGGAAAACCACTCCCGGCACCTCGCCGGGGGCAAAATCCCCGCTGGAATAAGCGAGGAAGAGCTGGGGGTGTCGCGGCCCGGGGAAGGCAGCTGCGGGCCGGGACCGGTCCCTCGCTGGGAAGCCGTGTGCTGTGCACGCCGGGCTGAGAGGCGAGTTCATTGTCAGATGCGTGATGCTCTGGTTCAGCGAGAGCTCTCGGCTGCTGGAGGCTCACAATAAACTTGCCTGAACTGTGCCAGTCGTCCGCTAATTTGCGTAAATATCCGCCCTTATCTCTTATTTTAAACATACTAGAAGTCTCTGATCCCATGCGATCACCTCTTGGGGAATTCATCTTGATCGTTCCAAAACGAGTATTGCGTTTTTCCCATTCTCTAACTTTAACTAGGAAACAAAAGCCCAACGCTGGCATTGGAGCAGTTCATGAGCTGAATCTCAGCAAACAGACGTTAACGTTGTGCTTTTGGCTTAAACTATATATAGGTTTGAGATCCTCTCGACCAGAATGTCTTGGGGGATTCCAAACCTACACATTTAATTTGCTTTATTTTTATCCTATTATGTTCTCTTACACCTTTCCTCTTCCTTGTGTCTTCTCACCCCCCTGTGGCAAGGAATCATTCTCCAGTTTCTGAGCTTCCTCATGCTACTTCCAACTATGCAAACTCCCACTGTAGATTTGTTTGTTATTGTTAGTGATATAATTCGAGACCATATGGATAAATAATGAATTAAAATGCCATGCATGTGTCTGAATTTGATACCCAGGAGTACTGAATACAAGTACAGGGGCAGAGGGAGAAATAAGATCTAAATGAGTATCTCTCTCTGTGTATCACTTCAGGATTACAAGCGGCTCATTTGCTTCTCAATTAGGTAAAGTTCCACTGGAAAATAAACCAGAAACTGGCCAGGGGTTTGGAGAAAGAAGCATCAAAACCTGGCTGGAGCAGCACTGCCCCACTGAGTCCAGGGTGGTCAGAAACATTCACCCAAGGGAAACTTGCTTGTATCATTTACCTGGGCAGCTCTAAAGCAAATATTTGTGTGTTGTCATCTGTAACCGTTTCCATGCTGGTAGATCTGCTTAGCTGAAAAGTTTAGCTGTGTGGTGGAGAGAGCTGAGTGGACACTTGCAGTGGTCGCCCACTCCCTTGTGTATGTCAGCCGTGGCTCTGGGCTTGTGCTCTGGCTCTGCATCCAGGGCTGTTCAAGCTGCGAAGGACTTGAAGGCTTTTGAGTGCTCCAGTTGTGCCCTGTGTGCTCTGTGTCTGTGCTGCTGCATATGCTGTGCTGGGTTGTGAAGACTAGTACAGGTAGGAGGCACATTCACCAGTCTAGTTCAGTATCATGATTTAATGTGTTTCACTTCAGGTAAGTTATTTCAGGCTCAGCCCTGTGCATGTGAGATCAGTCTTCCGGCATCATTCATTCCCAGGGCTGTGGTGTGGGTTGTACACCCTCGTACGCTCTGTGTAGAGTGCACACAAGGGCTTTTGTGGGTTTACATTTTGCCAGTGTCTCACGTCATTATCTTGCCATTCATCCTCCTGATACTGAGAGCTTGGAAGTACATTTGTGACAGTGCTATTGCAGCTATGGCTTAGCACGTGTGACACAGGAGAGAGCCCCCCCATATTCCTCCCTGTCCCATTGCTGCTGTTAAATCCTTCATCTCTGTGAGCTTCAGCTTTGCCTTCTGTGAAATGAGCACTTCTGTCCTCATCTGTCTGTGTGAAGCATGTTGTGATCAGAGCACAGAGCTTAGTCTGTCTTACTTGGAAGAATATGTTTTGTCCCAGTGGGATTTGCTTCCTGGGCATGTTTTGGTGTCGCATAAGGTGACAATGACTGTGCTCTTAGCTCTTAAAACGTTTTTTCTTTTCTTTTTTCCCCTTTTCTTTTCCTCTTGGGGGTGACCATTGCTAATGGTTCATTTCAGTGCTGCCTATGGATTTGGCAGTGACTGATGGTGCTGTGAAACCTGATACAGCTACTTGAGCTCAGCAAAGCTATTTAAATTGCTTATTAGGTGTGAGCTGAGCTATTTAAACTGTTGGTTTAGTTCACCCTACCAGGCAGCAAGGTAGTGTCAAGTTTTAGGAAAGTAATTTACATGTTTAAAAAAAAAAGGTAAAGCCTGTCCCTGAGGGGCTGTGAAAACAATGTTGTAAAAACCCCAAAACCCACCAAACAAAAAGTGTCCAGGAAAAAAACCCTGCTTTCGTGCCCATTATTCCTCCTGGCTGAAAACCACTGGGTTTAAGTCAAGTCACTGTTAAGGATCTCACTGGACAAATGTTTACTTTAAAGGGAGCAAATAGTTTCCTAAATCACCACTTTCTTCTACCCAGTGTACATCTGATAACTGCTGTTGCTTCAGTAGTCTCAGAGATTAAACTTTAGCCATTTCAAAACCACGATGTCATGCGTTCCAGCTGTAGAAGTCTTTGCCTGAAGATACCACCAGATTTGTCTCTGGATGTTGCAAGCCAAGGGCTAACCCAACCATGAAAGTAGCTCCCTTGTCTGTTGCTCTGGCTTTAGAGAGCTGTGCCTGCTCACCTAAGAGCTGTGATCTGATTCAATTTGACCTCAATTTAAGCAGTTTTAAGCTAAATTTCCAGTTATAAAGATGGTTCAGGTTTAGTCATTAGATGATTTAAGGAGATGTTGGACAGCTGCTTCATATGTGCTTACATTCTTTTACTGGTTCCATTTCTTTAATATCTTTTTCTTTCCTTCTGTGTACGTTACAAAATATTTCTTGTTATGAGGTGTGTGACAAGTATCCACTTTGGATTTGACCTGTAAATCACTTCATTGCTGCTGAAGCTGTTCTTTATATTATCTGGTGGATTAAAACTCAACTAATTTAAATACTTTCCAGCAATAAAATGGAATTTTAAATCTGCTTTATAAATTATATCCAAATTAAAATCAGGCCTCTGTGTGTTAGAAATTATTGCAGAAAGCTGTACAACAATGTAGAATTGTGTGCTGCACAGGTTAATGATGAACTAGCTCATAGTACACTTTCCTTTTGGCTGATATGAAATGGCTTCTCTGTGCTGCTTCCACAGGGGCTAATGTGGTAAATGAGTCCCATGAAGCTGGGATCCATCCGTACCTCCTCCAGGTGGGCTTTAAGCTCACACCTTCCTCCTGGAAGGTGGGAAAATGGGAGTTTCCAAGTCTGTATCAAGCAGTGAAATAACCTCCTCTTAAGAGGACTGGCTTCATGAACAGAATCCTTCCCCTCCTGTAATACTTTCATGAGAAGATGCAGTTGGGGGCCTATATTTCTGACAGCAGTCATATGTAATGTTTTTATTACGCAGTGACATTTAAGAGCATCAGGAAAGCCTGCCTTGCACTCTTCCCTTCTGCTGTTGGCAATAGTAATGTCCATTGGCCAACATAGGGCTTTTTTTGGGGAGTAAAAGGCAAGCAAATGGGAGAATGAGGAAAGAAGAAGGTGAAGAAAGCAGAAGATGTGATGAAGTTAGTGTTACAGGAAGACATTAATTTTGGACGGTGTTCAAGCTGGCCTCTTGTGGTACTAGCTGTACTTTAGATACCATGGTGATAAGCTTCGCCTAAGAAGCTCTGGAGTGGGGAAGAGTGTGTTGCAGGGGAAATTCACCCTGGCCATCATCCAGCTCCCACTGAAATCCGCAGGAGTCTCACACCAGCTCCCTCCAAAGGTTGTCCAAGCCATCTGTCTATGGGGGAAGTGGGCATCCTGGGACCCAGGAGTGGCAGGCAGGTAAGGGCACCTGGGTTTCACTGCAAAGCGAGTGGGCATCCTGGGACCCAGGAGTGGCAGGCAGGTAAGGGCACCTGGGTTTCACTGCAAAGCGAGTGTCTCTCAAAGCAGGGCTGGGATGAGTGTATGCTCAAACACAGCTGAGTTGATACTGTGAGCTCAGGGACTCTCTTTTGAGGTTTTAAGGGCATAAGCTTTGGTTCAGTTCCTAGCCTAGCTCGGGGGGGAGACTGCATCAGGCATCATGCAGTTGGTGATGGTATTCTAGGAAAGGGGCTGAGATTTGAGAGATGCTGAGGCTGTTAATCTCATGGGTTTTGAAGCAGCTGGCTGGGGATGCTTGGTTCTTCATAGCTTCAGTTCCATATGTAGCTATTCCCATTTTGCAGAGTGGATATAAACTGCTGCTGTTCTGACTTGGGGTATTCAGTACCACTAGATACCACTGTCTGTACAAAATCCAGTGGAAAAGTTGGATCCAGAGAACTTTGAGGTCTGTAGCAGTATGTTGGGTTCACTGAAATGGATGGGAAAACTCCGCTGACCTCAACTGTATGTATAAAACCTGTTATATGTAGTCCCTTTCTTACATTTAACATAATGTAAATAATGACACAGAGGCAGGGGGCTTGTTGGGGTGGGAGAAAGGAAAAAAAACAGAGCGAATAGCTCATGAGGATTTATGTGTGCTTAGGGGTTTGGTGTGGTTGCATTCAGGTGAGTGAACAAACCTGTAATGCTGGAGTGTTTCATCCAAGTCTGCCATCAAGTGAGAGACTTTGTCACCTCTCACACAATTATATGAGGAGTATATGAGGAGTGCGGATAGATGCACGTAACTGAATTTTGGCAAAGCTCTCCTGTGTGAATAAGCTCCAAGGAAAACATGGGATTGGGAGAAATTACTAAACAAGCTAATAAAAGAGTAGCAGAAAGAAATGATGAAGGAGTGACTGGTACGAAAGACACAACAGGTTAAGAAAAAAAATCTGGGGTCTGCTGGAGGTAAGTTGAGCAAATGACAACAGGAAAAAGTCTGCCAGTTCCACAACTAGTTTGAGTGCCCTGGTGCAAATTACACCAAAATTTACTCACATAGACAATGCTGTAGAAAGAGTGGACACAAAGAAAACTTAATGCTAAGAGAGTGATCACAGTCAAGTTGCTTTCAGCTGCTTACCTAATTAATTACCACTGTTAAATATGATTAGCACTTGAGGAAAAAAATTATAAATGAAATATCCTCCTCAAAGTTGGGATGTCCCTTAAGCCCTTCTCTTTATTTAAAGAGAGGATGGTGAGTAGGTCTCCTGACAGCAAAGGCATCATTTGAAATGTTAAGGATTATTTGATGTTTGGTTCCTTTAAACTGGAAGTAGTTTTATCTGGTTCAAGGTCTGACAAAGTGTTCAAGCATATTCCCAGCATGCCTGAAACAGGCATAGAGGAGCAATGATTTTGGTGAGAACCGAAGAGTGCAGGCATCAGCCTGGTTTTACGTCTTGATTTACTGCAGTGCTGTGTATTCATGTATTCATTTTATTCATTCATTTGGCTCTATTAATGCAATGCTTACAGTAGCCTCACCCATGAATGTATATTTAAGGACACGTAAGTGTTTTGAATCAGCTGTTGGTTTTCCTGCTAACTCTGTGATAGGGCGTGTGCGGAGTGGGAAGGTCCTCAGTCCCAAAGGTTGCTACGCAGGCAGATCTCTGCTTGCTTTCACCTCTGAATGCTGTCCATTGCTTTTATGCACTTTGTGCACTGCAAATACAACATGTGACTTGTTTATACTCTGTTTTGGTCATGGCTCTTTAGGATGTAAATGTGCTTAGGGGAACATATTTCAACTCTGTTTCTCTGATAATTCAGCTGTACACTGTAAATAGCTGACAATTCTGTTATTAAATCTCAGAATGTGACAAGGCCACTGCCTTCAAATGAAGACAGGAAGCGTTTAAGCTTGAGCATTACAGAAGCAATTTTAATGGCAAAAGCAATTAGGCAGGGAATAGACTATTAGTATCAGGCAAGGTTACTGCTGCGCCATAGCCACACATCACCCAGCACAGGTTAGAGACAGTGTGAGCAGGGGTTGTGTAATATGTACTAATGCAAAATGTACAAGATGAGATTGGATGATGCAGTTGATCTTTGATTATATTTTTGGTGACACATCCTAGCTGTTCTCTGCCTGTTTGTAAGAGAAATCTGCCCGCTGCTGCTGGCTCGGATGCACTGTGCTTAGCTCATGTGTGACACGAGTCACTGGCTGCTTACTCCTCATTGACGTAGCAACTATTAGAGGCTGTTGGATCCTCTTGCATCACTTGGAAATGCTTTGTAATGGTAATTTTGCCACTGGGGTAAGGATTAAAATGAAGACAATATTTTAAATAATTGATGCTTGAGGTGCTTTAGGATTTGTTTAAAGAAAAAATGGGTCTTGCTGGATGACATCACTGAGCGGGACAGCCTGCTTAATGACTCATAGGGGAGCAGGAGGCCCTGCCGTGTAGGTGTTTTAGGATTTGTGGGCTTCATGGTGAAGGCTGGCAAGACTGGGAGCTTTAGCTGCGAAACAACTATGGCTTTATCATGAAGAATGAGCAGATTTGACATGGGAAAGAGGGTCTGGCAATGGAGGTACGAGCAGAAGTGACTGCTGGTAGTGGTGCAAAGCTTATTCACTTCAGTGGCAACGCAACCTCCTTTCCTGCCTCCCACACACACTAGTCTCATTTTATTTATTTGACGTAGCTTATCAAAATGCAAGATTGTATGGAGTTCTGAAGGGACAAACTGTTTTCTTTCCGTCTGGAAGTTTCACTGCAGCCTGCAGAATTTAGACTTCGAACCCCGCTGCAATTCAAAAGGACTTATCGGTAGAAATTGCACGTTTATGCCGAAACATCAAGGGGCCTGGGCGAGCCCCTGGAGCTACTAGGTGTTGTTAGTATTTGCATTATAATAACAGGAGTCCTGCAACTGCATTCTTATCAGGCAAAGTTTAGTACTTCAGTGCAGCAAGACAGCAAAGGCCTCTGTGGAATGCGTTTAAAAATATGTAACCAGCTTGTAAAATACTTTTTCCTTAAACTGCTTCTAGTTTATTGAGGATCCTTCCTTATGGGCTCTGAAATGGTGTGTATGAGTACCTACTGTATACATACTTGTTGTTTGTCTCTGCTTAACACTTTGCAGTAGATTCTTCTCAGATATGGAACACTGTATTTCTTGAGGGGAAAAACAGATATGATTTAGAACTTGTATGGTTCTGAAGGGAAATATTAATAATATTAGGTGGAGGTGTGAGCATATTATTTTCAGTATTCATTACTTATTGTTTCACCCCTGGAAGAAGAACAGGTAGGGTAGCCAGAAATGGGGTATTCAGCAAGGCTTTTCCTTTTGAAAACAGTACTACAAGACGCACACTCTCTGTCTTCATATTAATCGTGTTGCAGTGACTGACTCAAGTTCTTTGCTTTTGGCGAGTTGCTCTGTAACAGCAACACTTTGTTTGTAGCCTTTGTTTCATTCTCTGGTCTTATCAGGCTTTTGTATTCCGACTTCCCACTATAAATCTGTTGCACACGTCTAAAATGTCTCCCTGCAGTTGTTTAAGTGAGAACATGTGATCTGTTTTGTGATACTGAAAATTGTCAATGAAAGCAGTTGAAAAAAATAAGAGAAATGCTCTGAGATGAGAGGTGCAGAATGTTCCCAGCCAGCACCCAGGGCTGCGCTGGGGCTCTGGGCTTCTGCGAGGGAACGTGGGGAGAGTCTGACACCTTCTTATTGTTTATTTTGGAGAAGATGATGTGTGAAGACGAGGCGGGAGCTTTGTGCGGGTGGCTAGTTCAGATGCTGGTGTACAGATGGCAACAGCATAGTTGTCCTGCTGTCGCTGATTTGACATCACTCCATCTCTAACCAGGGTGTACCTCTCCACTGCTCCTTCAGGTAAAGCGGCCAGCTCTTACACCTTCAGGTAGCCCAAACCCCTGGTAGCCCCAAAGCTGAAATACTCCCCACTGACCTGCCAAGAGGTTTCTGCCTAGACAGGGGAACCCCAGTGTGCTCAGAGGCACAGGGTACACCCAAAGGCACAACCACGGCCCTTCGGTATACAAGGAGGAGATAAAAGCATTTTTGGACTCCATTTAGGTACCTGTGTAATGCAATGATTGTCATAATTGAAGCCCCCTCCTACAGCTAGGATAGGGAGAGATTTCTTCTGTTATGAAACAATAAAGAAGATTTAGCTGCTTGAAACTTTACATCACACAGGTGAATGAGAGCTTTCTCTTTTAATGATTATTTTATTTTGTGTTTGGCAGCTGTTTGTCACTAATGTAGTCCATTACAAGAGATAGCTAATGTTCTGTTGCCTGTTGTTGATACAGGTGGTCTTCATAAACTTGTATTTAAGGTATGTTGTAAAAATGTTAACACATAAAAAGCAGTCTAATTTGGTTTGTGGTCCTTTTCAAGATGAACAGAAATTGGCTTGGCTGGCAATGGGATTTGTTGCTTCTCTACAGCCACCCAAATTCAAGGAAATTCAATTAAAAGCTTGAGTCTGTAATCCCAGTTACATTGAAACACAGTAGCTGCCGTGCAGGGGTCAGCTCCCACGTTCCAGAAAGGGAGCTGTTGGTTTGGGAGTTATTTGGGGGGGATGGAGAGGCTGCTTGCCCCCTGCCAGGCAGCTCCAAAAGTGTGTGTGAGTCTGTGCTTCCACGGGGAACTTTTTCCTCTGTGCCTCTTCCACCTTCCTCCGTGCTTTGTAGCTGGGTAATGGGTTTGTGCATAATGTGAAAATCTACTTTGTCTTTTGAGAGATCTGAAGGACAAAGTATGTCTTTAAAGTTTCTGTGCGAACCTCAAAGACATTCCCTGGACAGAAAGTTCTGAGTATCTGGTTTTTGAGACCTTCAAAATTGCATATTATGGAAGATGTATCAGCTTTCAAGGACTTTGTTGTACGCAGCCTGATGCTCTCAGCAATCTCTCTTGCCTTGTTTTGCCTCCCCAGATGGGTTTTGCAAAGGGCTGTGGGGTGGGCTTCCTCCTTCAGCTGGACCGAGCTCCTTGTGAAGGCTTCAGTAAACACCTTTCCTGTGGTTGTTGTTACCGGCTTTTCCCTCTACAGACAAGATGTATTCTGAATTTTTCAGTCTTGGAGCAGTAATCCTGCATAGGTATTGTTCAGATCTTTGCACAAACTTCTCTCCATTGAGTTAGAAATTAGCATTTCAAATTCTATGGGGGAGAAGTTGCCAAAGTTTTTATATTTTAAGCTCAGAGTTTGGAACAGAATCAAAATATCTAATCCACTTTACATTCCCTGCTTAGTCTTTCCTCCCTGCCTTATGAATTGGCATCCTTGTCCTTAGGAGGTAGAGCAATGTTGTGCAACTCCATAAGGCTTCTCCCATGAAATATCAAAGTAACATTGCCCTGATTTGCAGCACACTTTCCAATAACTGTTAAATTAGCAGGAGTGGCATGAGGTTGTACTGGAAAGAATTTATACTCATCAACTGCTTTACAGGATGACCTCTGATTTATTGGCCAGAAGAGAAAATAGACACATGACTGGTGGGAATGATTTGGGATGATTCAGTGCTGCCTGTTACCCCTCAAAAGAATGGCTGATTTACATGAGTGGTCCAGACTTTGCACCTTGGATCTAAGTTACTTTTTCTCCCATTCTGTCCTTTTTTCATCTCCTTTTGGCACTCCTCCTTCCCATGTGGTGTCTTTGGAGCTGCTGCAGCTCCGTGCAGGTGGACAGCCCAGCCAGTGCCTGGGGCAGCAGCAGCTCCAAGCTTGGGTTAAAGTGTTGGCTGGGGAGGCACATGTTAAAACACAGGGCTAGTGTGGGTTGTCTAGGGAGAAACGGGCAACTGAAATGCTCTTCTGCTGCCTTTTGGGGGGTAGTAAAACTTCCTGAGGGAAATCTGTGTTTAGATTGATCTGTCATAGAGGCCTTACAGGTCAAATGAATTTAATTCTTAGGGTGCTAAAGTGTGAATGTGCAAAAAGCATAGTAAGAATTTCTCACCAGTTGGCACCTTCTCCTCAGTGGCTGAGTGAGTGCTTGATCCATTCTGCACGCTAACACCAGGCACTAATTTTAGATCACAAAGACTATGACAAGTTTAGTTTCTAGCTCTTGACTTGCTATAATTTACTTATGGCAAATAGGGAAAACTTGTGCATAAACTTTGTTTCTCCCCCCAGCTAGGGAGGTCTTGGCTTCTGCTAACTAGGAGTGTCCTACCATGAGAGTGCCCTCAAAACAAATTCCTGTAGGATGAAAGACATGATTCTTTAATTTTATTATAAAACAAGTGTTCAGAATTTTGTTCAGAAAATTAAGCAGAAGGTCATTTAAATTGTGTACTGTGGGTTATTATTCTAGCATAGAAATCTGTCTAGAATTTATGAGCTGATTTTGCACACATTTGTTTGGTATAAATAGGCAGTAACTTAGAGCAGAAGAGGATCGGGTCTCCAGTATGTACTCTCCCGTTGTTTTGAAGTGTGAATTCACTGCTGCATAAAGCCCATAAACGGTTCAAAGCTCCACAGCAAAAGTGTTAGTGAAGGATGCAGCCATAAGCAGGCTGTGTCAGCTGGGATGTGTATCAGCCTGACGTATTATCCATCGGGTGCTTTGTTAGCATTTGGTAAATACGATGAGCTACCAGCTCCGTGCTGAAGTGGCACTGCAGAACTTAGCAATGGCTTATCCAGACTGCAGGGAGCAGGATGAGCTTCTGGTCACCATGCAGCTCTTTGTTTCACAGGATTACTGGGGCATGGTTCTGTTTTCTCCCAGTTGATTCCTCTTCTGAGACTAGACAGCTAACTGCATATAGTGCATGTGTAGTCCTACTCCATGGACCCTACTGTCCATGGACCCTACTGTCCATGGACCCTACTGTCCATGGACCCTACTGTCCATGGACCAGGGCTTGGTATGTGGCTACCTTTAGTAGTAGGACAATAACTTCCGTGTGTTTTCAACTCGAGAGTAGAGAAGGATTTAGAAGAAAACAGCGGGAAAATAAAGTATATGTATCAGTGCTGCCAACTCACAGGGCAGCCAGCATATCAAGCAGTAAATAGTGGCAACTAAATAAGGGCAATGCAGAATAGCTAAAATAAGGCATGTTATCCCCTAGCTATCACAGCAGCACTGTGCTCCAGCTGAGGACCCAGCACACAGCCAGTTTCATCAATAACTGTGTGATAGCCGCAGGCCCTTGAGCCTGCACCGAACAGGAACCCTGGGAGAGAGACCAGCCCCAGCGTACAGGCCCATCCATGCCCATTGTTTTTATCCCAGTTCATGGAGAGAATATTTTAGATCATCTCGTCACTTTAAACATTTTGGTAAGTGTTAATATACTTTCAGCGCAGTGGAAATAATCACCATATGGCTGTAAGATTTGCCATCTGTCCAGAGATGCTGAAATACAATTAGTCCCAGTAGTCCATTTATCAATCTATAAGTGACAGTGTTCACGGTCCTGGCAGCTTTGCCTGCTGACAGAATCAGCACTTGTATAGGCCTACCTGTCTGGCCCTATTATGATCAATATATAAATGAGAGAGAAAAAGTACAGTCATTCAGCCGTGTCCTTCACCCTTGACAGAAAGGGTTAAAAAAAAAAAGTCTATGTTGGTATAAATGAGACTTAGGAAATGGTATGCCTTAACTTTTGTGGCACTAATTGGATTTTTATGTCTAGGAGACCTTAATTTCATAAGGCAAAGCCAGATTTACTTGCAGTCTTTCAATCATGAAATAACAGTGGGACATCGTGTCACAGGGGAAAAAATACTATTAAATCCTCTCGTGTTGTATTAACTTCCAAAGCACAAAAAAGCTGAATGTTCTAAACATGAGAAATGTGATCATTAGCATCAGGCAGGTAAGAATTCATTTTTCTGGTGTTTCTTGTTTGATTTCATAAAAGGGAGAAGATGGTTTTTCAGCAGAGCGAGTAATTGTTAGAAAAAGAGGTCAAGCCCTTTAAATTTTAACATTACGAATGATCTGACACTATCAGGGGTCTGACTTGGCTCCTGCAAACCCGGCCGCTGGTGGATGTCCCAGCCTGGCCGCTCAGGACTGTTACCTCCTTAAAACTTGTATTAGATTTGTAATGACTGATGCATGTCCAGAAAGTAACTTGTTTGCTTTTACATATTACCGGGACTCATCTTGTATAATAAGTTTATAATGATAATGTATGCTATGTTTTGTTTATTGTACGAATTCTCAGCCAGCCCACACCAATTTTTGAGACTCTGCTGACAGGAGAATGTCTTTTCCTTTTTTTAATTTATTTTATTTATATCTATATATGCCTTATAGCCTGTAGATACGGAACCTGCATTGCTTGAAAAATGATGATATTTGAAATTGAATCCTCCCATAGCCCAGACCTCATATAACCTGTACCTCACGTAACCCACGAAGTTCGAGGCATTGGCATGTAGAAATGAGAAGTGCCAAGGGAGAGGGACTGCAGGGATCAAAATAGTTGGCTGTTGAGGTTCAGGAATTTCTGGGATAAATTTCTCCCAACATTACCTGTAAATATGTGCAGGTTGTGGTATTAGCAAGTTGTAGAAGTTTGGTTTTGTGGTTTTACTGGCATGAATGATGGTGGTGATGGGGTTGTGACAAGGGGAGTAGTGGGGGTTTTGTTTTGTTCATACTTTGTTTCTCATGAATAACCTGCTGGTTAAGTTTTTCAGACTTAGTAGTTTTTCTCTCTGTAACTCAGAAGATTACCAGAGGATCTTCACTTTTGTGCTGGGGTTGCTGACAGCTTTTTATACCAACAAATAAGTGTACATAGCTGAGATCTGTACTGTAAATCTGATGGCAACAGATGGTGTTATATTTTTAAAGATTAAAGTGAATAAACTTCTAAATGTTTGAAATTTCCTTTGCATTTTTAACTTGGAGCAGAAAAAATGTGTCGTTCCATGATCTTATTGGCTGCTAGTAAGTATATTAGTGTTAAGAACCGGGTCCCCCAGTTCCTCATAGAGGTGCTGCCGCTGTGCCAGCAGCAACCAAAACACTCTGGTTGTTGCTGTCTATTAAAATTGCCAGAAAATAGAAATCTGCTTTTTTCCAGACGGTCTAATTCCAGCTGCGTTGGGAGGGGAATGACTGGCTTTAGCTGTGCTTGTTCGTGCCCAGCACCTTGCCCTTTCCCAACTGCAGCTGTGGGGCTCCTGGCTGTGAGCATGGGGATGTGCTTGTGCTGGAACCTCTTTGCTGTTCTTAGTATACTGTCTTTGACTACATTTGGCAATTTTTGTCTTCTAGATGGTTTGCTGTAGAAGACTGGTCGCAACAAATTTATCTAAACATGGCAGTGCTGTTGCCAGCCCAGTGCTGTTCGCAACTGGGGCAAATTGATACATGTATGGAAAACCCAGTGTGGGCACTGGTTTGCATCTTTCTAATCTCTTACAGAGTAAATGGCTTATTCTTTAATTGCTTTTAATTTTTGCATGCTTAAGTTTCATTAAAGGCATGTATCCTTGTATTATACCATCTGTTGGCGCCCTTTTTCTTGCAGTCTAATAAAGCACTCAGACCTGAGTGTTTTATTGGCCCAGGTGCCCTAACAACATCTCTGGTCACTGCATGTACCAGTACAGGGTGCACACCATGCCCTGCCTGTGCAGCCTGCGCGTGGTGGTGGCCACCAGGACAAGCAAAGCCGTATCGTTTGCTTCTGACGTTATGGTCTGTAGAATTCCTTATTTGATCTTTTAGGCAGTCGATAAAGAGTTATACAACTTGTTCTTTAAACTGAACTGATTGGCTTTTTTTCCCCCATAGTAGAAGTGGAAGAAAAGCCTCAGGGGAGAGCATTTGAATAGAGTATGGGAAAGCATATCGATAATTACATGCATGGATTAGTGCGCAAAAGAGCTCCCCTCCTAGGATCTGCTTAGTTCCGTGGCTTTTGAAGTAGTGGAATGTTTAATCATATTATTTTTCAATAATGAACTTCTGATTATGCTACTGATTAAAAATCAACTTTCCAGTTGATTTTTTTGTGTAGATAACCTCATCTGCCATGCATATTCTTATAGCATGGGAGGAGCAAAAGTCCTAAACATACAGATACTGTCCTGCTAGTGTCAGTGGGTTTTACATGCACAAGCACACACATGGGTTTCACTTCAGTCTTCTGGTTTTTAGTTACAACGTATTTTGATGATATATGCTCTAACATTTAATCTCTTTATTTTTTAAACACCAAATAGCGCACACAACCTCAGAATATCCTCAGCTTTCTGCCGCACCAAACACATAGTACAGGATTAATAATAGTAATGTAGCCTCCACTAAAGGATTTTCCTGCTGGTTTAGAAATGCAAAGTAAATTACTGTTCTCTTCCAAAATTGTCATGTTATTTTTCTCTTCCTTGATCATTTCTCATCAGTGCTAACTAACAGACTCTCTGTATGCTCTCTGATGTGTGATGAGGAGGCCCAGGAGTGACTGGGGCTGCTGGCACCTCACTTCCTCTTTTTGGATGGTGCTGGAGTAGCTTCATGCATTTCAGATCTTCACTGGCTCCTTACTTCTTGTAAAGCAATGCAGCCAACTGCCATGGTGTTTTGCCTGTGCATGAGAAAATTCATGATGGCACAGAGCTGCGGTTTCATTTGGGCTTGGTTGGGCTGCTCCGGCAGCAGCAGAGGCTCATGTGCATCCCGTGGGGGTGAGCAGAGTGTTTCCCATACATGGGGTACCCCTGGGCTGGCTCATCCCTGCACACACCCCTGTAATGAGCTGTTGTGGGGTTCCTCCTGCTCAAGCCTCCCTGTGCTGTGGCAGAGGGTCTTACCAAGAGCTTTCCAGGGCAGTCCCCAACATGTAAAATGCAAGGGCAGTGAGTGCCAGTGCGTCATCCCTCCCAACACCAGCTGCATGGGGGAAATTTTGGTGCATGCAAGTAGGTCTGTGAGCCAGAGACGGGGAGTAGTAACAAACCCAGTGTCTCCTGGGTTTGTGCCTGGTTGAGGGCTGCTGGCACCAGGCAAGGTGCAGAAGGGAGACTGCTCTCCCTCTCCGACAGGCTTGCGCTCTCTTCTCCCAAGATTTACACTTTCAATTTACAATGGCAGTCTCTCGGTGAAATATTACAATGCAAACATTGTGCCACCAAGGAAGCTGTGCTAAAAGCATTAACTCTACTGGAGCTGGGGAGAACCCAGAGGATGTGATTTTTAGCCGATCCAGAGAAATTGGAAAGTTGTTTGTGTGCTGATGCAGTCTCATTTGTAAACAAGGGTAGGAGAGGTGCTGGGGGTAAACAGAGTCCAAGTCTGAATTTAATCCTATGTAAATGGGAGACTTCGTAAATATTAGTGGGGGTGCAAATTTATAGATCCTTTTTAAATATCTGCTCAGGAAAAATCACTGAAATAACAGAGTAACACAATCAGTTTCACACACGCCTCAACTTGGTGGGTTTTTTCCTAATAAATAACCTTACCTGTGGAGGATTAGTTTAGAGTCCCCTCAGTTCCTGTCACTTGTGTATCCACAGTGTCTTGAAAGGTTAATGGCCATCTGGAGATAGCCCAAGAATGAAGTGTGAGCTTCTCCATTGCCCACGTTAAGCCTTTTAATTTGTATATTGACTTCATAAAGGCATAATGGTATTGTGAGATCTCACAGATGTTACAATGATTTTCATACCAAGAGCTTTTGTCCTCAAGATTTATTCTTATGGACTTTCTCAGAAATGAGTTTAATTAATGTCTGTGCTTTTAGCAGAAAATTCCTCTTTAGCTAGCTAGGTTTTTTCTTAATTTTTCTAAGTAACTGGAACCATTGTGTTTCCTACAAATGCAAGAAGCACTTCTGCTAATTACATTCTGTCGGTTGAAATAATAATGCCTGTAAAAGAAGGGAGCTTGATGGACTTTTTTTGCATGAATTTCATACATTTCTGCAGGTGAGGTGATATCAAATCTAGTATAAAGTGAGCACCAGAGAACCATGAATGTGGTTATTTGAATGAGTTGCATGACCTTGCCCTTGATTAGCACTGCTGCCAAACTCAGCACTTCTTTTCAACCCCATCATGAGATCAATCTGCTTACAAAATAGGAACTTCAGCAGCTGAAAGGCTGAAAAGAAGGACTTTGAGTAAATTATATTTTAAAAATAGCTGTTTTCTTGTTTTCTGGGGTTTTTTTTAGGGACAGTGTTACTTCTGTAATACTAGTCTGGCTTTTTCAGAGGTTGTTCCATGTACTCTTCTATGCACCCACAGTTCCACCCTGAAGCAGAGAACACCAGGGCTTGGCTAGCAGAGTGCCAACAAATGCAGTTTAAGGGGTGCCTGCAATTATCTTATTTTTTGCAGAGAGGAAAAAAAAGACGAAAACCAAGTGCAGTTGTCCCCTGCTAGCCCAGCCTATTGCGCTGGGCCAGTTCTCCCATCCCTTCTGTATGACAAATATTAAGGTCTCCCTCTTCTCTCTGTGCTCACCCTTCCTGTCTTGTATTGCTCAGGGTTGATTCTCCATCCTTCCAAGTAATTTTAGCTATGGAAATATCTGTGTGAGGAGGGCTGTTTGCACTGCAGGGCAAACAGGAGCTGCCCAGGTCCTCAAAGCCACCAGTACTTGGCTGCAGGATGGTTTGCAGGGCTGGCATCCTGTCCCACCTTCCTCCACATCATGTAGGAGCAGTTGTTAAAACCACTGATAACTTCTCTCTGGTCTGTTAATCTTTACAGTAGTCTCTTGTTGAGTGGTGAATATTCAGCTGTTGATTTAACCTTTTAAATTCATGTAGTCAAAACCTTCCCTAGGTAGAAGCTTTGGTATAAAACAGCCCTGCAATGATGGTGAGAGCAAAGCTGTAGAGAGGAAATGAGGCGATTTGATTTTATTTCCAGGCTTGCTACTGGCTCTATTATCCCTGGATGCCATCTCACTCCCAACGGCTGTTTCCTCAGGTGTAAAATGGAGCCATTACCCACCTGCTTGCTTCATGCTGTGAGTTTTGCACCCTTGCAAGTTGAAACAGGCTCTTCGCTTCTGGTTGTGTACACTGGCACCAGGCACCACAGCCTGCCTGTCGTAGCTGATGAGATCTGAATGACCTGGATTAATTAGCATATGCCAGTTTGGGAAGGGAGCAAGCTGCTGGCTTTTGTAATGGCTGTTTGCTGCTGCCACATCTGTAAAATATGCAGGTTTAGCATTCCCCTCTCCCCAGCAATGCGTATTGCCCTTGCTGACTGGGCGCAGCCTGTCAGCCTGGTTCCTGACCCCAGCCGTGAGCCAGGCAGGGATGAGCATTGAGGTTACAGTATCTCAGAGAACTGGCCTGAGACAGTGAATTTGCTTTGTTTGTGGCCTGCGTGACTTGACTGGAGTGCTTATGGCGAGGCAAGGAGGGGCTCCTGCGACTCATCCTCAGTCACCATCAAGAAGCTAATTCATGTGGTTTTTACTTCCTGAAAAGATTTGATCCAAGATGGTACAAGCATTCAGTATGTAACAGGCTGGAGGACAGCAGACTCTCTCTTTTGCTTTGAGCAAAGAGTAATTTCATGTATAAACTGCAGCCGGTGTGCTAATTACCATGTGCGACACCATGAACTGTAACTTCTCCCCAGAGCAGTTACATCCTTCATCAGAGTAAATCCTTTTCTTGGGTTTTGGTGTTTTGGGGAGAGGGTTTTTTCAAAAGCTTGAGGTGTGTGTATGAGCAAGTGAGTAGTGTTACGGGTGGGTGAAGCAGTATTTTCATAGGTAATTTTTAGGCATCATTACTTGCCTGGGCTGTCATTGAGACGAGTATTTCAAATAGGAGAAAAATCTCCATCCATGACCCCCTCCATTGGGGGCCATCACACAGTAAAATTCAGACAGGCAAAGCAGGAGCCTGGAAGGGCAGCAGCATCCCAGGGCAAGGGGACCCCTGGTGCCAGTTCTGCTCCCAGCTGAAGGGTGACATTTGGTGACTTCTGGGGTCTTGGAGGAATGACCAGAGACCTTGCTGCTTTCAAGGACCAGATATACTTATGACTGAAGGCACAAGTTTGCCTCGCTTGTGTGCTCTTGGCCCTTGGAGCTGTGCATGCATTTTTGGGAAGTCAGAGGCACAGGTAATGCTTGGTGGCTTTCAGAGCTGGTGTCATTCCCATCCCGCTTTCACACCAGAGGTGAGGGCGGCTGTCAGGGGGACAGTAGAAATGCCATGGTGGGAATAGCGCTTCTCCGGTTAGCAACATTGCGTATTTTTGTGTATCATAAATGCATACAAATGGCACTCCAGGATACATTGTATGTGAAGATATATGTAAAGGATTAGTTCTTTTCATTGCACTGTCAGGCAGTAGTAGCGATGATCAATCCAGATAACTGTTGACACTGAAGTTTTCATGATGTGTTTAGCAAATAAGATGTTTTGTGTTGTGACCAGTGTGTCACAACACTGTGACCAGTGTTTTGTGTGTGGGTGTCACAGTGTGGGATTTTGTGTTTGTGCTGACTCTTTTTCTTTCTTGAAAGAGCGTCATTATCTAGTACTTGTTACAGCAAATCACTGCAGATCTGCTGGCACTGTCAGGTAGTATAAACTTCAGTGTGTGCATGATGCTGGCCTGTAGCAGGAAGCACCATGTTCCAAACTCAGACTGATGCACTTTCTGCAGGCAAGTGCCTCCTCTACCAAATGGCAGCTATATGAGGATGTGTTCTTTTAAAAAATATGTTTATTCCAATTGGTAAATTAGGCAGTTAATGCAAAGCTGTCTGGTGTGAGTGTGGGGAGAGTACAAATAATCCTGTCCTGCAAGCTAGGAATCCTTATCCCAGAAATTATTTTATGTGATCTGTTAATGAAAGTTTTAGCAAAATGTGCAAATAGTGGCTTTGCCTCTGGCGAGGTACCAGGGCTCCTGTCACGAATAGTTTTGATGTTCCAGATCCTACAGCAAGTAAAGGAGCTGCTTTGTGCTATTTACAGCTTGGTCAGTGCATCCACCAGATGCACACTGGACACTTTGCACATTTAGAAGAACTTGGGTGCTGATCCTGCAGGCACCCAATGAGTCACTGTGTTGTATTTACTATCAGAAAAGATTGTTCCGATACAGAAGTGTTCACATCATTAGTGCCTTGTTTGGAGCCAGCTCCACACAGCCCCACACACGGCTGGGCCTGGGGCTCTCCTGAATGCTGGCTGGCCACGAGCCATGTGCCACAACTCCATCAGCCACTGATACCCCACAGCCTGTACAATGCTGGCTGCCAGTCAGCAAAGGCTCTTGACAGCTGAAGTGATTTAAATCACTGGTTGTGCTCATGATTCAAATGATAAACAAGGAACTTTGAATTAAATAATTTGAACTTTTCCAAAGTGAGAGCTCATTCTCTCTGATTAGGAAGAGTAATGTAAAGCACATGCCTTGCAGCTAGTCATACACTTGTAAAATTTGGCATGGTTGTATATTAACCAGAAAGTGATACTGTATCTCACACAGCTGTGGGTGCAGTTGGTTATCTCTAGATAGTCAATAATTTAAAAAGCTTATAAAAGTGCATTTTCTGTTTTGTTCTTTGTTTAATAATGCAGATTTATTAGCTATAATTTAGGTCTCCATTTGCTGCCTTTCAAGCAGCTTTACTCTAAACAGTGTATGTTAACTGTCAAATTGATTTTTAAATGCATTTTTTTTATAAGAGTATTTAATCAATCATTAACAACTTTGGTTAAAATTAATGAGATTTTAAACATTCATAAATTCTCTTTGTCTTGTGATTTATGAGGCTGTAGCCTGGTTGGCAGCGCCGCTGCTCCCTGCCTCCCCAGGCAAACTGGCAGTCTCATGTAACGAGCAGCTTACAGGGGCTCAAACCACACAGGATGTGCTGTGGGAATTTCAAGTTAGCATTGCTGTGGGTTTAAGCATGAAATGAAATGATAAAATGAAAAGGAAAGAAACCCTGGAAAACAAAGTAATATTCTATCAGTGAAGTGATTTCTCAAATGTCAAAAGTTGCAAGTGAATAACGCAGAATCCTTCTCAATTTGGAGTTCTGTGAGATTGTGTTAAATGCTTTAAAGTGTCTAATTCAGTGTTTCATTTGAAAATTGAGTGCTACAGTTATAGAGTTGCCTCTGTGTGTGCTTCACTGGTCAAAGGAGTCTGGGATGCAGTGGAGGAGGATATTCCACCACCCCCATGTAAAAAGCTGCACCGCTGGAGTTTGACAGTGCTGTTGGCTTTGCTGTCCTTTCGTGGTGTGAGGGAAAGCATGGTGGCACTGCTCCCAGCGCTGGTAGTACCACTCATGGGCCTTGCTGATGGGTTTGGGCTTTTTGGGATAACAACTGAGTGCAGACCTGCAAGTGGATTCTGCCGCAGAGCAGGCACAGCTGCAGAAACTATTAGTATAGAATCTACTAAAAATACAGAGTTAAGTAAAAGGCAAAATAATTCAAGATTTTTCCTCACTCAGGGAAGTACGTATTTTTAGAGTAGAAGAGTGAGTGGCTTGGGGGAAGGTGCCCTTCCCTACATTCCTTATTGCAAACAAACTCTGTGACCTTTGTGGGTGTTACGTTGCTAATCCTGGGTAATGGGTGATGGAAATGTTTCTTAAACGTTATGGAGACCTGCTCCTTCTTTCCTCTCAGCTGAGGACAGCATTGATTTTAGAATGTGAAATGAGAGTTGGGTTCAGTGAGTTACTGATAAGGAAGAGCAGAAGCAGCTGCTGCTGGTGCACAGCTGTAGTGTGGCAGTCTCATTGTAGTTTCAGTTTATTTCACTGCAGTATTGTACAGGGTTCGGCACTGCTGTCCATCCAGAATCTTGCATGGCAGCCCCTGGAGAAATGTAAAACTTTGCATATGTCTTGCAAGGAGGAAACGCTTGCTTCATGTTCTCCCTCCTGAGGACTTGCTGGGCTTTGCAAGTTCACTCTGTCTTTCCTGAGCTAACTGTACTCTTAAATCACTTCATCGGTTTGATATTCATCAATTTACTCCCACTGATGTTTGATCCAGTCCGTACGTGCAGTACCTGAAGTTGTTCTGTTCTGCAGAAGCACTGGTGGGTATACAGGGAGCTGAAGAAATCTTAATAAAAACATAGTTCCAAAACTATGGACTGAGAATAATAGAAGATAATTATTTATGTGAATAGGAAAGAATAGCATATGAGAGCGTGAGGTCTCCCTGGCCTTTCACCTACCTCTTTTCATTTGCTTCGTGCAAAATTCAGCCTGGCAGCCTTTTCAGTTTCCATGTGGTAAATATTTTTGGGCGGTAACTCTATTGTAGTACAGTAGGGTTTGCATCCTGTTATAATTCTGTCAGGAGTAACTATTCATGATACAGTATTTCACATGCGGTAAGAATATATTGAGCGGTACACTTACTGTAGGCCATTATATACTGTAGCTTTTAAGAACTAAAAGCATAAAAATGTATATAAAAGCACAGTAGAGCTTGATTTGCAGTTCACTTCTACTTCTAAATTTGGATTAAAGGTACAGTTGGAAGTGAATTTAGTTTTATGGCCTTTAAGTAAGTCTTAATTCTTATCTTCAACCCAGAAGACTTCATGTGTATCATGTTTTGTTCTTTTGGTCCTGCACCTTCTCTGCTGCGGTGTGTGATTTGCATTGTCACACACTGAAGGTATGTCCTGGGCTCCGCAGTAGCAGCCGTTTTTCTCCTTCTTAGTAGCTGGTGCAATGCTGTGGTTTTGACTTTTGGCCTGGGAACAGCGCTGATAACACCGATGTTTTTAGCTGCTGCTCAGTAATGTTTAGACTGACCAAGGACTT